>JAOTOM010004276.1:0-255607 GCA_034440615.1 Ashinkailepas kermadecensis
GGTCAGTGGTGAATAACACGCTACGGTGCCGTCGCCAAGCAACTACTAACTACATCATAATATTATCATGCATTGTATGCCGGTCATGGAATTTTCCAATATGATTGCTCCAGTTGGTTTTCTCGTTTCCCTTTCTTACCTGGTGATTAAGAGAAAAGCCACTTCCACGTTAGGGCATAAGATCCCAGGATGGATATTAAGTTTATTACCCCTTTTGCTATGACCTGTTTGGGATACTCAGTTTACCATCGGAAGTCCGAAATCCAAGCAGACCGTTTCTTGTCTTCTAACAGGATGGACAACATGACATGTTTGTCCGCTGTGGTTTTACTGAGAAAAACAGTATCGAGTGCAGCCAGGTCGACTGCACCCTTCCTGTGCAAAAGTGCAATAAATGTCATGCTTATCTCGTGCAAAATATATCTGTTCCTATGTACCAAGTAAATATTAGACCGCAATTGGAATTGAAAAGACTGCCAAGATTCCAGAATGCCAAACAGGTAGGATGTCAAACACTGATCGCCTAATCAAATTGCCACTTCCTTGGCCGTCGGACGCCAACATTCCACCGTCGGTGACGTCATTGCAAATAGGATGATGATTGCCGATAGGAAAGCATCAGGTTGCTTAGGTGCGTCTGGTGCGTCAAAAGCTGAACAGTCGAATTGATTGGAATTGATTGGATTTGATCGTTGCACGGTGCAGAGCGTAGTGCAGTGTATGTGCCTCGTGAGCGCATAACAGGCACCTTTATTGTTGCAAACATGATTGGTGAGGTGCATGGTAGCTGTTTTCAACTAAGGTGAGTAATTTCAGTTTCATTCGTGTTCATTTGTTCATTTGGCTTGTTTCTTCTTGATGCAAAGCAATGTCCATAATTGGATGCATCATAATTAGTCATTTTGATTTCAACTTGCATGTAATGGCTTTGATTCCGATGTTTAGGGATATTTATGGCAATAGCACAACAGCATCTGGACGTTGGCCATTACACCAACACGTGGAACCGGCGGACCTTGAACAATGGGAGCACTGACACGATACAAACATGGTAGGACCGCGACGTGATACTATGGGTAGAGCGTGACATAAACAGCGGAAGCATTGACGCAATACAAAGTTGGTGGACCCGCGACGACAAATCATGGGAAGAGCGTGACAAATTATGGGCAGAGCGTGACATGAACAGCAGAAGCACAATTGACACAATGCAGAGGTGGTGGAACCGCAATGACAGACTGCGGAAAGAGTGTAACATAACACAAATATGATGTTCCGACGCGGGGACGCGCCAGAACCGCAAGACGAGCACATGCCCTAAGAGTGTCCGTTTGGTCAGGCCATGAGAAAGGTTTTGGCCACTAAAACGACTTTCCTCTTATTAATGCGGCGGTGGATTGTGTCATGCTAGGTTAACCTGAAATAAAATAACCACCACTTTTGCTTGATTTGCCTAATGGGTGTTCTTTTTGCATGGATGCAAGCCGCTTTATGTGCCACACTCATCAGGATAAGAAAATGCTTTTTAGGTTACTTCGGTTCCTGCGTGTTTTACCGAATATTAGTTGAGACATTTGATGACAAGTTTGCGCATGTACCAACATTTTTGAAATGGCATCAACATTCCCCAGAATGTTCAAATTTGTATTTTTGAACGAGTCGAACTAAATAGCCGGACAATCCATTTTTTAATTGCGTTCTCGAGACAGAACATCTCGAATTCAGAGGTTTCTGAACCCACCTTCCTTCTACGATCTAGAGAGAGTCCTCTAGCTTACGAATACTCTTGTGCATACGCTCACATTCTATGGAATTGCTCAGTTTGGTTCCTAGGAACAGCTTAGCCGTCACCATTGGTTGGGAACCACTGCACACTCCACCACCACCTCCACACTCCACCTAGGAATAGCTTAGCCGTCGCCATTAGTTGGGAACCACTGCACACTCCACCACCACCTCCACACTCCACCTAGGAATAGCTTAGCCGTCGCCATTAGTTGGGAACCACTGCACACTCAACCTCCACCTCCACACTCCACCTAGGAATAGCTTAGCCGTCACTAGTGCTTGGGAACCACTGCACACTCAACCTCCACCTCCACACTCCACCTAGGAATAGCTTAGCCGTCACCGGTGGTTGGGAACCACTGCACACTCCACCTCCACCTCCACACTCCACCTAGGAATAGCTTAGCCGTCACCGGTGGTTGGGAACCACTGCACACTCCACCTCCACCTCCACACTCCACCTAGGAATAGCTTAGCCGTCGCCATTGGTTGGGAACCACTGCACACTCCACCTCCACCTCCACCTCCACACCCCACCCAGGAATAGCTTAGCCGTCGCCATTGGTTGGGAACCACTGCACACTCCACCACCACCTCCACACTCCACCTAGGAATAGCTTAGCCGTCACCGGTGGTTGGGAACCACTGCACACTCCACCTCCACCTCCACACTCCACCTAGGAATAGCCTAGCCGTCACCGGTGGTTGGGAACCACTGCACACTCCACCACCACCTCCACACTCCACCTAGGAATAGCTTAGCCGTCGCCATTAGTTGGGAACCACTGCACACTCCACCACCACCTCCACACTCCACCTAGGAATAGCTTAGCCGTCACTAGTGCTTGGGAACCACGGCACACTCAACCTCCACCTCCACACTCCACCTAGGAATAGCTTAGCCGTCACTAGTGGTTGCGAACCACTGCACACTCAACCTCCACCTCCACACTCCACCTAGGAATAGCTTAGCCGTCACCGGTGGTTGGGAACCACTGCACACTCCACCACCACCTCCACACCCCACCTAGGAATAGCTTAGCCGTCGCCATTGGTTGGGAACCACTGCACACTCCACCACCACCTCCACACTCCACCTAGGAATAGCTTAGCCGTCACTAGTGCTTGGGAACCACTGCACACTCAACCTCCACCTCCACACTCCACCTAGGAATAGCTTAGCCGTCGCCATTTGTTGGGAACCACTGCACACTCCACCACCACCTCCACACCCCACCTAGGAATAGCTTAGCCGTCACTAGTGCTTGGGAACCACGGCACACTCAACCTCCACCTCCACACCCCACCTAGGAATAGCTTAGCCGTCACCGGTGGTTGGGAACCACTGCACACTCAACCTCCACCTCCACACCCCACCTAGGAATAGCTTAGCCGTCACCGGTGGTTGGGAACCACTGCACACTCAACCTCCACCTCCACACCCCACCTAGGAATAGCTTAGCCGTCACCGGTGGTTGGGAACCACGGCACACTCAACCTCCACCTCCACACCCCACCTAGGAATAGCTTAGCCGTCACCGGTGGTTGGGAACCACTGCACACTCAACCTCCACCTCCACACCCCACCTAGGAATAGCTTAGCCGTCACTAGTGCTTGGGAACCACGGCACACTCAACCTCCACCTCCACACTCCACCTAGGAATAGCTTAGCCGTCACTAGTACTTGGGAACCACTGCACACTCCACCTCCACCTCCACACTCCACCTAGGAATAGCTTAGCCGTCACTAGTGCTTGGGAACCACGGCACACTCAACCTCCACCTCCACACTCCACCTAGGAATAGCTTAGCCGTCACTAGTGCTTGGGAACCACGGCACACTCAACCTCCACCTCCACATCCCACCTAGGAATAGCTTAGCCGTCACTAGTGCTTGGGAACCACTGCACACTCAACCTCCACCTCCACACTCCACCTAGGAATAGCATAGTCGTCGCCATTGGTTGGGAACCACTGCACACTCCACCACCACCTCCACACTCCACCTAGGAATAGCTTAGCCGTCACTAGTGGTTGGGAACCACTGCACACTCCACCACCACCTCCACACTCCACATAGGAATAACTTAGCCGTCGCCATTGGTTGGGAACCACTGCACACTCCACCTCCACCTCCACACTCCACCTAGGAATAGCATAGTCGTCGCCATTGGTTGGGAACCACTGCACACTCCACCACCACCTCCACACTCCACATAGGAATAACTTAGCCGTCGCCATTGGTTGGGAACCACTGCACACTCCACCTCCACCTCCAAGCTCCACCTGGGAATAGCTTAGCCGTCACCGGTGCAGTGGTTGTGAACCGCATAATCCTCCACACTCATAGAATAGACCAAAAAGCTGCCTGGGTCAGCAATGAGTACAACTGAGGCCTGCTCAGATTTAATAACAAAAAACGGTCAGAAACTTATTTCGGCATTTCAGGAACGGTCAGAGTGCTTCCTCGTCTGTCAAGAGCAGCCAGAGCGCTTGGCTGATGACCAGATGCAACCAGGGCGCCTGACTGGTCACCAGGAGCAGCCAGGGCGCCTGACTGGTCACCAGGAGCAGCCAGGGCGCCTGACTGGTCACCAGGAGCAGCTAGGGCGCCTGACTGGTCACCAGGAGCAGCTAGGGCGCCTGACTGGTCACCAGGAGCAGCCAGGGCGCCTGACTGGTCACCAGGAGCAGCCAGGGCGCCTGACTGGTCACCAGGAGCAGCCAGGGCGCCTGACTGGTCACCAGGAGCAGCCAGGGCGCCTGACTGGTCACCAGGAGCAGCCAGGGCGCCTGACTGGTCACCAGGAGCAGCCAGGGCGCCTGACTGGTCACCAGGAGCAGCCAGGGCGCCTGACTGGTCACCAGGAGCAGCTAGGGCGCCTGACTGGTCACCAGGAGCAGCCAGGGCGCCTGACTGGTCACCAGGAGCAGCCAGGGCGCCTGACTGGTCACCAGGAGCAGCCAGGGCGCCTGACTGGTCACCAGGAGCAGCTAGGGCGCCTGACTGGTCACCAGGAGCAGCCAGGGTGCCTGACTGGTCACCAGGAGCAGCTAGGGCGCCTGACTGGTCACCAGGAGCAGCCAGGGTGCCTGACTGGTCACCAGGAGCAGCCAGGGTGCCTGACTGGTCACCAGGAACAGCCAGGGTGCCTGACTGGTCACCAGGAGCAGCCAGGGCGCCTGACTGGTCACCAGGAGCAGCCAGGGCGCCTGACTGGTCACCAGGAGCAGCTAGGGCGCCTGACTGGTCACCAGGAGCAGCCAGGGTGCCTGACTGGTCACCAGGAGCAGCTAGGGCGCCTGACTGGTCACCAGGAGCAGCTAGGGCGCCTGACTGGTCACCAGGAGCAGCCAGGGCGCCTGACTGGTCACCAGGAGCAGCCAGGGTGCCTGACTGGTCACCAGGAGCAGCTAGGGCGCCTGACTGGTCACCAGGAGCAGCTAGGGCGCCTGACTGGTCACCAGGAGCAGCTAGGGCGCCTGACTGGTCACCAGGAGCAGCCAGGGTGCCTGACTGGTCACCAGGAGCAGCTAGGGCGCCTGACTGGTCACCAGGAGCAGCTAGGGCGCATGACTGATCACCAGGAGCAGCCAGGGCGCCTGACTGGTCACCAGGAGCAGCCAGGGCGCCTGACTGGTCACCAGGAGCAGCTAGGGCGCATGACTGATCACCAGGAGCAGCCAGGGCGCCTGACTGGTCACCAGGAGCAGCTAGGGCGCCTGACTGGTCACCAGGAGCAGCTAGGGCGCCTGACTGGTCACCAGGAGCAGCCAGGGCGCCTGACTGGTCACCAGGAGCAGCCAGGGTGCCTGACTGGTCACCAGGAGCAGCCAGGGCGCCTGACTGGTCACCAGGAGCAGCCAGGGCGCCTGACTGGTCACCAGGAGCAGCCAGGGTGCCTGACTGGTCACCAGGAGCAGCTAGGGCGCCTGACTGGTCACCAGGAGCAGCTAGGGCGCCTGACTGGTCACCAGGAGCAGCCAGGGCGCCTGACTGGTCACCAGGAGCAGCCAGGGTGCCTGACTGGTCACCAGGAGCAGCCAGGGCGCCTGACTGGTCACCAGGAGCAGCCAGGGCGCCTGACTGGTCACCAGGAGCAGCCAGGGTGCCTGACTGGTCACCAGGAGCAGCTAGGGCGCCTGACTGGTCACCAGGAGCAGCCAGGGCGCCTGACTGGTCACCAGGAGCAGCCAGGGCGCCTGACTGGTCACCAGGAGCAGCCAGGGCGCCTGACTGGTCACCAGGAGCAGCTAGGGTGCCTGACTGGTCACCAGGAGCAGCCAGGGCGCCTGACTGGTCACCAGGAGCAGCCAGGGCGCCTGACTGATCACCAGGAGCAGCCAGGGTGCCTGACTGGTCACCAGGAGCAGCTAGGGCGCCTGACTGGTCACCAGGAGCAGCCAGGGCGCCTGACTGGTCACCAGGAGCAGCTAGGGCGCCTGACTGGTCACCAGGAACAGCCAGGGCGCCTGACTGGTCACCAGGAGCAGCCAGGGCGCCTGACTGATCACCAGGAGCAGCTAGGGCGCATGACTGATCACCAGGAGCAGCCAGGGCGCCTGACTGGTCACCAGGAGCAGCCAGGGCGCCTGACTGGTCACCAGGAGCAGCTAGGGCGCCTGACTGGTCACCAGGAGCAGCCAGGGCGCCTGACTGGTCACCAGGAGCAGCCAGGGCGCCTGACTGATCACCAGGAGCAGCCAGGGTGCCTGACTGGTCACCAGGAGCAGCCAGGGCGCCTGACTGGTCACCAGGAGCAGCCAGGGCGCCTGACTGATCACCAGGAGCAGCCAGGGTGCCTGACTGGTCACCAGGAGCAGCCAGGGCGCCTGACTGGTCACCAGGAGCAGCCAGGGCGCCTGACTGGTCACCAGGAGCAGCCTCCAGCGATCGCCATGTGCGGGAGCAGCCGGCCCCCAGAGACCCCGGTCATGGTGACCGCAATTCTGCTACCACCATCAGTACGGGACTAGTACCAGAGCCTCTGGCTGCGCTGTTTGCTCCGTCAGAGTCTCTGTCAGTATGCTGTCTGCTCTGCCAGGGCCTCTGTCAGTGTGCTGTCTGCTCTGCCAGAGCTAGTGTCAGTGTGCTGTCTGCTCTGTCAGAGCCTCTGTCAGTGTGCTGTCTGCTCTGCCAGAGCCTCTGTCAGTGTGCTGTCTGCTCTGCCAGAGCTAGTGTCAGTGTGCTGTCTGCTCTGCCAGGGCCTCTGTCAGTGTGCTGTCTGCTCTGCCAGGGCCTCTGTCAGTGTGCTGTCTGCTCTGCCAGGGCCTCTGTCAGTGTGCTGTCTGCTCTGTCAGAGCCTCTGTCAGTGAGCTGGTGCTCTGTCAGAGCCTCTGTCAGTGTGCTGTCTGCTCTGTCAGAGCCTCTGTCAGTGTGCTGTCTGCTCTGTCAGAGCCTCTGTCAGTGTGCTGTCTGCTCTGTCAGAGCCTCTGTCAGTGTGCTGTCTGCTCTGCCAGAGCTAGTGTCAGTGTGCTGTCTGCTCTGTCAGAGCCTCTGTCAGTGTGCTGTCTGCTCTGCCAGGGCCTCTGTCAGTGTGCTGTCTGCTCTGCCAGGGCCTCTGTCAGTGTGCTGTCTGCTCTGCCAGGGCCTCTGTCAGTGTGCTGTCTGCTCTGCCAGGGCCTCTGTCAGTGAGCTGGTGCTCTGTCAGAGCCTCTGTCAGTGCGCTGTCTGCTCTGCCAGGGCCTCTGTCAATGCTCTGCGATGACGCAACAGCGGCGAAGCTGCGGCATGCTCTCAGCGCGCCGCTTTAAGTGGTTTCTGGTCAGCGAGAAGCGGCTGGATGATTGAGCGTCGCCGTAAGGCCGGATTTGCGGCTATCTTTGTTTGGTTTAGCCTTCTCTTTGGACGACGGCCGGGCAGGGGCGCGATATTGCCACACGGGGATTAACGGGCTCAATGTGCCGAGCCCGGCTGGCAGCCTAATACAGCCTTTGCTTGCATCCCAGTATTTTTGTCAGACATAGTGATGGAAGGCAATGATCCATGACGATCTTGCTCGTACGATCCATGGTGACGATATACAATGTTGTAGCTGCGAGGTACAGTTGTTGAAACTATACTCAAAATATACACATAATTGTCTGCATCTGTACACATTATCTGTATGTTGCATTGTATAATTCGAGGGTATTCCTCGAGTAGGACAAAACCTGTCGGTTCACCTTTCAGTTTATAGCTCATGGCTTCTATGCTTTGCTGTGAGGCCGATTAAGTTATGAGGTGTGCTGAAAAAGTAACTTCCAACTACAAACAGCAAGATACATTCTGCCATTGACCTGAACATTGCATGTACTGGAGCCTTGTGATTTACTTTTTTATCGACGGGAAATAATCTGGTGTTCAGTTTTCATATTTTGAGGTGCTATATTTGTTTTTCGAAGTTTAAAACAAAACCTATGTTCAAGCCTGAGATATATAATTTACATCAAGTTGGTGTAAAGTACCCAGGGGCGCGAATGATCAAAACTCTGGTCGAAGCGCCCTAAAGCCAAAATAAATAACTAACTGTAAAGTACCCAGGGGTGTCCTTTTACGAAAAAGATTGGGATGGCTCAAATGCTCGAAGGCATATGGTGCAAGCCATGTGCGCTGGACCCTAGAAAGGGGGCACTGAGCACATAAACACGGAAAATGTTACTATGTGTTGTGATATTTAGGGCGCATAGCTTGACCGCGGCAGATATCGAGTGCCCAAAACATCATTGATATTGCGGTGTCAAAAGGCCAGTACTAAGCAGAAGGAGCATGCTCTATATTTCGCATTTCCCTGCGTGTGCATTCCAATAAGCTCAGCTTGTAGGCTGAACTCCAACTACATAACATTATAGCTACAGTAAATTGTGGCGCCACAGTGAGGGATGCGAGGGATGCATCCCGCAGTCATTTTCGGGTTATGATCGTCCTCCACAGTCGAGAAAGATGGCCCCTCTCACTGACGGATCTAGGAGTTCGTCAACGAGGATCGTCCTTTTGAGGAGGCGCCATTTCCCTGGACTGATTCATGTACATTCAGTGCACTCGAGCGTCCCTGGAGAAGCGCGTTTTCCACTCAGAGAAGCGCCCTCGGCTGAACAATTCAAGAGTGGAGGGCGGGGGAGGGGGCACTCGGGTGTTCTGAATATGCGTCTTTGGCTGACAAATTCCAGGGGGTGCCTTCGAGCATCCTGGAACGGCGCCACATCTCCATGTCTCGATTGGGGAAGTTGCGGGTCCTTCCGGGTCATATGGAAGAGGGAACAGTGGCGTCCTTCGCCCCCCCCCCTCCGGATCCGTCCCTGGTCTCTAGCCGTCTCTGGACTTCGCCGGCCGGTACTCGACTTCCGACGCCCCCTCTAACTTATTTCAGCTCCTCTCCGACTTAAAGCAGTCTTCCCCTATTTTTGACCAAGGGTGCCGTTTCATGAATCCAAGGGGCGTGGCTAGGATTTCCTAAATAGGGAATGGGGTGGAAGGACTAAAACTTAGCCGGCCCGTACGCGACTTCCGACGCCCCATCTAACTTATTTGAGCTCCTCTCCGACTTAAAACGCGCACTGGAGGGGGGCGAAATCCGCCCACCCCTCCGGTTTTTCGCAAATAACTGCACATTTTACCGGTAGATATACGCGATTTTCGGTGTACCTGCTTAAAAATGAACGACGCATCGTTTAAAGTAAGAAAAATGGAAATCGGCCGAATTTTTTTTGAGTTAGGGGCCGCTAAAGTCAAAAAATGTTATAGCGCCAGACCACAAAAATCGGCGCTGATGCGCTTCCAGCATACTGACAAAAGGGAAGTGTTCTAGGCAACATTAGCGACTTGTTTGATGCATATTGATATGCTGTATAGCTTCAAGGTCATGTTAGGTCACCAAGGTCAAGTCAGGTCAAGTTCATGACAGGTTAATGGAACCAAACTTGATCAACTGGAATGTTGCCATAAATGCACTACTGGTTGTCATTTGTACTGTTTGTCATTGCGCTTCCATACTTTATTCATGTACTTCACTCCCTTCTTCACGAAGCCGATTGCTCCGAGCTGCCCGACGGAGCAGTCGGGCGGGCAGCCGGTTCCGGTAACTGGAACAGGTAACTGACCTGATAAAGTGGTGCTATATAGGTGACCTGAGGTCAAATGTTGGGTCTAGCATCTGCATTGCATCATTAGTAATGTCCAAAACATCATTGATGCCCATTTTTGAGCATTTAAACACAATCACAGCGATCCATAACGATGACAAGCCAAGCCACGCAAAACCGGAAAATTTTGCCAATCTGACCTCATTTGACCTTGAAGATATTGACCTAAGATCACGAAAATTGCACACAATAGAGTTCACTACCGTGCCCATCCACCCTGCGAATTTCGTTCCTCCAGCTTTACTAGGAGCCGAGATCTTAGGGGGGGCGGAATCCGCCCCCCCCCCCTCCAGTGCGCGTAATTCTCAGAGGCCCTCCAGGGCGCGTGTTAAAGCAGTCTTCCCCTATTTTAGACCAAGGGTGCCGTTTCATGACTCCAAGGGGCGTAGCCAGGATTTCCTTAATAGGGAATGGGATGGAGGGACTAAAACGTAGCCGGCCCGTACGCGACTTCCGACGCCCCCTCTAACTTATTTCAGCTCCTCTCCGACTTAAAGCAGTCTTCCCCTATTTTAGACCAAGGGTGCCGTTTCATGATTCCAAGGGGCGTAGCCAGGATTTCCTAAATAGGGAATGGGGTGGAGGGACTAAAAGTTGCTCCGATTTCTGCCGCTGTACCTACTTTCATAATCGGAAAAGTCCAGATTATTTTTTTATCCAACCACGCCGCGCCTATTATGGCCGTAATAATACCATGTGAGAATGTAAATGAAGCATCCACCAGGCGGCTGTGCATTCCACCCAGGGGTAATGCTCCCAGATATACCAGCCCTGCAATGACAGCAAACGGGAGAATTGAAAGAAGTATTAGTTGGCACGATCCAGATGCATGTACAGGAGACACCGAGGAAACAAATAATGAGTGTTAATCATCTATGGATATGCTTGCAAACATGTAATCATGCGGGACATTCTTGGAATATGCACCGACGTTCTAATGCTTCTTATTTTCTCCTTCACGACCGTTGGGATTGCTCAGATCCTTATTGGGTTGGCTAAGAAGTAAGTTGGGGTGGTTTGAGTCATCCCAAAGGTACACAAAACGATGTTCCGTGAAAATCGCTGTCAAATTAACAACTTTTGTTCTGCTACGCATGTTCTATATTTTATTCTACCTTCGCATCGACAAGCTTTTTGATCTGTCCAATTGAGGGTATAAGTTGTCATAAACATTCCATGCTGGACAGCCCTACTCATCACAGCACATGTTTCTCTTGACCTTCTCGTCTTCGTGAGAGCTCAAGCTAGAGACCGTGGAGACTGCGAGTGAAATCGATGTAGCATGACAAATCGTGGTATGCTGAGGTTTGCCCCTCCCTCAGCATGACTATGCATTTGCCCTCAAGAAAGGCATTCGCTCCTCAAGGATGTAGACATTATGCAAGGCGAGACAAGCCACTTGCCAGGTGAGTTTTTATTTCATATCGATGCAGTAAAAATAGGTATTCTTTGACAATGAAGCATATTAGGATTATGTGCCTGGGTTCACGTTTCAGATAATAGGCTATATATCCTGCGTGTAGCATTTAATATTATGGTGCAAGTTTACAAAATTTTCTTTAATGCCCTGCCGCCTTTTATGCTGGTCATCCGATTGGAGTTGAAATTTTCCTAAGTTGCTAAAGCGGGAGTTTCAACGTTGTTCATTCCTGCGCAAGCCTGTAGATTATGGTAATCTGTAGTGACGTCACCTAACAAACAACCTGCATGAAATATGCATAGTGCATTTATTCACCCGCGTGCAAATAACCTATTTGAGACTTGCCAATTGCCAATTTGCTATGCAAGACAACACATGTGAAGGAGGCTGTCAACAGCCAACCTCGAGTGCCGATGTTGAAGTTGATGAGCTAGCATTTCGCGTGAGTGTTAACTCTGACGTAGTCATGGACGAACATGTGGTATGGCATACATTGCAGCTGCTGCGTCAACTCTATTCGCCGCAATGCTATTTTCATTAAGCTTACAATGCTTAACACCCTTGGGGGCGCCAATTTGGTTTGTTTAGCAGCACCAGCTTAGCGGATTGCAGCAATGATTCTGCGGGCGATCTTACACCTGGCATAAGTAGTATGTTCTGCAAGTACGGGTGTGACTGAGGAGTAGTGGTGGTTTTGAGGGAAGAAGAGATGGGGGTGTATATTAGGGTGTTGCGCTAGTTGCAGATCCAAAATGCCATACCGAGATTTTATGGGTGGGGCCCTAGGAACAAATAAAATCACACTTTTATCCCACGTTATGCAACCTCCATCCAGCCGGCGGCTTCCAAAGTTTCAGTGGAGGCAGCACTAGCGATCCTAGTGGCAGTTTGTAAATTGTAAGGCAAATGGGGTGTTACTC
Source organism: Ashinkailepas kermadecensis (assembly GCA_034440615.1). Lineage (NCBI taxonomy): Eukaryota > Metazoa > Arthropoda > Thecostraca > Neolepadidae > Ashinkailepas > Ashinkailepas kermadecensis. The sequence goes on from JAOTOM010004276.1 coordinate 12,251, forward strand.
TCCTGATGAGCTTCGAAAGCGGGCACGAAAATGACTGTTTTCTTCAAATTTAAGCAAACAGTGAAATAACCCCTTTCGCGGGATCGGATCACAGAAACCCGTTCTACATCCAACGGTGCCCCAAACAGCTGGTCTACATCCGTTCTGCTTTGACCCTTGACCTGTGAGACATTCAAATTATATGACACGATGGATTGTCGTTCAGTACCATTGAAACGGCACATGACCACGTTCAATAAATGGTTTTGACGGTTGCCCCACGGTTTATATCCATTATGCTTACTGGGTAAAATAAGGAACTTGACCTGGCCTGGAAGGTGACTTATTTAGCGTGAGGTCATCAAAATATGCATCATCAGAAAGCTCTCATTGCGAGCAATCCACTGGTCTCTGATTCGTAGCCGTACGACGTCTACGAGCTGAGTTTGGAAAAATTGGCACATATGGCGCTAGTTTCACCATCGTAAGTGAATGGGGAAACTTTAGGTCGAGCGGGCTGGATGGGGGTCGCATCAAAACCGTTTTTTTTTTGTTGCTACCATGAATGTTTTCATGACCACACACATAAAAATATACTATGGCATTTTGTCTCCGAGAGAAAAAGTCCTCCAGCGCAACACCCTAATGCCCGCCCCCCCTGGGCCATGGCCCAGCCTTGGCGACAAGCGGCGCCCTCGGATCCGCCCAGCGCCCTCGCCAGACATTGCTTTCCACCCCCCCCCACCAGGATCGGAACGGCGCCCTCTCGGATCCGCCCGGCGCCCTCGCCAGACATCGCTTCCCACCCCCACCCCCCAGGATCGGAACGGCGCCCTCTCGGATCCGCCCGGCGCCCTCGCCAGACATCGCTTCACACCCCCACCTTTCGGCGTCGGTACTGCGTCAACAGGCTGTGCCTTTGACAGTCCGTCTTCCGACCAAAATGTTCCTTCATCCCGCAAGAAACTGGCGGATACAGTGGGGGGGGGGGGGGGGGTAAATGGGGCTTTACCCTCCTGATGAGCTTCGAAAGCGGGCACAAAAATGGTTGTTTTCTTCAAATTTAGGCAGACAGTGAACTAAACCCGCTCACGGGATCACAGAAACCCGACCCCCATCCACTGGATGGGGGTCGCATCAAACCCGGGTTTTTTGGTACCATGAATGTTTTCATGACCACCCACATAAAAATATACTATGGCATTTTGTCTCCGAGAGGAAAAGTCCTCCAGCGCAACACCCTAGTGTATATGGCATGTGATTTATTTGAGCGCATCTATGGTACTTTGTTCAGTCGCCGTCGACGGGAAACAAGGTACCAAATTAATGTAGACCGAATTCGATTCATATTATTCTACAATCATAAGCTTTCTAAGGAAAGGGCTTCAATGCAAGAGAGCTTTACGACGACTATTAGCTAGTTGGCTTAGGTTATGTTAGGTTATGTATATTTCAACCTATTAGGTGCATAGCCTAACGTAACATAACGTAACATACCCAAGGGCGTCGCCACCGGGGGCGGGGAGGGGGGGAGTCGCCCCACCCTGCCGTGAAACTGGGGGCGCCGCCCCCCCCTGAAATTTGAGGGGGAGGCCCCTATCCGCAAATGCACAGCAACAAAAGGTGAGCAAGGAGGCCGACGGGACAGAATATCATGCTGTCAATGAGGTCTCAAGACTGACGAGGCCACGAAGAAATATAATCAGGTCTCTATAAGAGACGTAGAACAGAGATTGGGAGGAGGCCCACAGGACGAAAAGGAGGCCCCATGACGAAAAGGAGGCCCCAAGACGTAGAACAGAGATTGGGAGGAGGCCCCCAGGACGAAAAGGAGGCCCCCGGGACGAAAAGGAGGCCCCCAGGACGAAAAGGAGGCCCAAAGACGTAGAACAGAGATTGGGAGAAGGCCCCAAGGACGAAAAGGAGGCCCCCAGGACGAAAAGGAGACCACATGACGAAAAGGATGCACCCAGGACGAAAAGGAGGCCCCAAGACGTAGAACAGAGATTGGGAGGGAGGCCCCCAGGACGAAAAGGAGGCCCCCGGGACGAAAGGAGGCCCCAGGACGAAAGGGAGGCACCAAGACGTAGAACAGAGATTGGGAGGAGGCCCCCAGGACGAAAAGGAGACCCCAGGACGAAAAGGATGCACCCAAGGACGAAAAGGAGGCCCCAAGACGTAGAACAGAGATTGGGAGGAGGCCCCCAGGACGAAAAGGAGGTCCCCGGGACGAAAAGGAGGCCCCAGGACGAAAAGGAAGGCACCAAGACGTAGAACAGAGATAGGGAGGAGGCTCCCAGGACGAAAAGGAGGCCCCTAGGACGAAAAGGAGGCTCCCAGGACGAAAAGGAGGCCCCCAGGACGAAAGACCCAGTCCATGCGCCCCTACACTCCAACAATCAACCAACCAACCCCAGGACGAAAAGGATGCACCAAAGGACGAAAAGGATGCCCCCAAGACGTAGAACAGAGATTTGGATGAGGTCCCCAGGACGAAAAGGAGGCCCCCAGGACGAAAAGGAGGCACCTAAGACGTAGAACAGAGATTGTGAGGTGGCCCCCAGGACGAAAAGGAGGCCCCCAGGACGAAAAGGATGCCCCAGAACGCAAAGGAAGCACCCAAGACGTAGAACAGAGATTGGGATGAGGTCCCCAGGACGAAAAGGAGGCCCCCAGGACGAAAAGGAGGCCACCAGGACGAAAAGGAGGCCCCTAAGACGTAGAGCAGAGATTGTGAGGTGGCCCCCAGGACGAAAAGGAGGCCCCCAGGACGAAAAGGATGCCCCCAGGACGAAAAGGATGCCCCAGAACGCAAAGGAAGCCCCCAATACGTAGAACAGAGATTGGGAGGAGGCCCCCAGGACTAAAAGGAGGCCCCAGGACGAAAAGGAGGCCCCTAGAACGAAAAGGATGCACCCAAGGACGAAAAGGAGGCCCCTAAGACGTAGAACAGAGATAGGAAGGTAGCCCCCCAGGACGAAAAGGAGGCCCCAGGACGAAAAGGAGACCCCAGCACGAAAAGGAGGCCCTCAGGACGGAAAGGATGCCACCGAGACGGGCAAGAAGCCACCCAGGTTAGACGAAAAGGCTTCCGATGGGTGGCAGGATATTCTTAAGTTGGAAAACGAGGCCCCCAAGACGGAAGAGGATGCCCCTGCAATATAAAATTAAGACCTGATAGGGGAGACTTCTCCGGACGCAATAGGGGCCCCAAGACGGATAAGAAGGTCTCCGCAGGAATGAGAGAAGGCCACCGAGACCAGCCAGATGAGGCCCATATTTTGGAAGAGGAGGAACCTGGAAGAGAAAATCTAGGACTAGGACGCAAAAGCACCCTGCTAAGAGGATAATGAGGTTCCAGACACAGATAAGGAGGCCCCCATGACGTGAGAGGAGGCCCCTAATGTGAAAAAGGAGTCACCTAGGAGAGGGTAGGAGTCCCCAGAAATCAAGAGAGTGTCAAAAGTGGCACGGAGGCAACCAGGATTGCAAAAGAGGCTCCAACATCGGAAAGAAGGCCCCAGAATATGAGAGGAGGCCCTAAGACGGAAAAGGAAGCCATTGGATATGAGATGAGGTTTCGGAGACCCAAAAGCAGGCCCCAAACGGGTGAGGTTCCACCGAGATAGAAAAGGATGATCCAGAGACGTGGCAGGAGGCACCTAATTCGGAAGAGAACGACACAAGATTGGAAATGAGACCCCATGATGAACGAGGAGGCCCCTAAAATAGGAGAGAAAGGCCATTGGATACGAGAGATGGCTCCCAAGCGGAAAAGAAGGCTCGAAGACGGATAAGAAGGTCCCCGGGAAATAACAAGGCCACTAAGATAGGAAAGGTTGCCAGTAATTTGGCAGAGGAGGCGCCTGGGAGAGAAGAGGAGTCCACCACAAGATAAGAGACCACCCGTAAGATGGGTAAAGATCGAATCCAGAGCGCAGAGCAGGAGAACGCAGAGCAGGAGGCCCCCCAAGACGTGAGAGAAGGCCCCTAATTTGAAAAAGAAGGCCTCTAGAAGAGAAATGAGGAACCTGCCGGACTCGAGAAGGAGTAGGTCTCCAGGACCAAATGAGGCCCCGAAGACTGGAAAGAGTTCCCAGGAAGTGAGAGGAGGCCCTTAACACGCGCCCTGGAGGGCCTCTGAGAATTACGCGCACTGGAGGGGGGGGGGGCGGATTCCGCCCCCCCTAAGATCTCGGCTCCTAGTAAAGCTGGAGGAACGAAATTCGCAGGGTGGATGGGCACGGTAGTGAACTCTATTGTGTGCAATTTTCGTGACCCTAGGTCAATATCTTCAAGGTCAAATGAGGTCAGATTGGCAACATTTTCCGGTTTTGCGTGGCTTGGCTTGTCATCGTTATGGATCGCTGTGATTGTGTTTAAATGCTCAAAAATGGGCATCAATGATGTTTTGGACATTACTAATGATGCAATGCAGATGCTAGACCCAACATTTGACCTCGGGTCACCTATATAGCACCACTTTATCAGGTCAGTTACCTGTTCCAGTTACCGGAACCGGCCGCCCGCCCGACTGCTCCGTCGGGCAGCTCGGAGCAATCGGCTTCGTGAAGAAGGGAGTGAAGTACATGAATAAAGTATGGAAACGCAATGAAAAACAGTACAAATGACAACCAGTAGTGCATTTATGGCAACATTCCAGTTGATCAAGTTTGGTTCCATTAACCTGTCATGAACTTGACCTGACTTGACCTTGGTGACCTAACATGACCTTGAAACTATACAGCATATCAATATGCATCAAACAAGTCCCCAGTGTTGCCTAGAACACTTCCCTTTTGTCAGTATACTGGGAGCGCATCTGCGCCGATTTTTGTGGTCTGGCGCTATAACATTTTTAGACTTTAGCGGCCCCTAACTTGAAAAATGTTAGGGCGATTTCCATTTTTCTTGCTTTAAACGACGCGCCGTGCATTTTTAAGCAGGTACACCGAAAATCGCGTATATCGACCGGTAAAATCTGCAGTTATTTGCGAAAAACCGGAGGGGTGGGCGGATTTCGCCCCCCTCCAGTGCGCGTGTTAAGATGGGAGTGACAGCAGGTATGGAAGGAGGTGAGGTTTCCAAAATTGAAGATCCCTCAAGACGGGTAAGGCTTTGCCAGGATCAAGGAGGAGGCACACGAGGCGTGGCAAGAGGCCCCTAATTTGGCAGAGAATGCCCCTCGAAGATGAGAGGAAGCCCCATGCCATGTTAAAGGGGCCCCAGAATGCAAGAGGAGGCCCTCCAAGACGGGAGAGGAGGACCATTGAATATGGAGGAGGGTAGGACACACAAGGAGACATCGAAAACCGGTAAAAAAGGCTCTAGGAAATGAGACGACGCGACAGGAGGCCTATAATTTGCAAGAAGAACCCCCGAAGAAGCAGTAAGAGTCGAGTCTGGGTATTTTAAAATAACGATATGGGCCCCAAAAGATCCGGCCGGGGCCCCCGCAAATTACGCTGAGCCTGGGGTACCAAAAATTCACGCCCGGACCACGAAAATCATGCCAGGGGCACAACAGGTCGTACCGTGCCCCAACAGTCTCATTGGGACCAAAACAAATGAAGCCGGAGCAACGAAGAACAATCCGGACATGGATAATCACTCTGGGGGCCCAACAATGACGCCAAAAGCCTCCAACACGCATTGGACCCCCAAAAAGTGTCGAGGCTGCTATAGCTTGCGCTAGGGATCCAAGAAAATGACGTCGGGCCCAAAAGATTACATTGGACCCAAAAAAGTCGCGTCCCAGCCCTTGAAAATCACACTGGAGGCCCAGAAGATCGCGCGGGGGCCCCAAAAGTTGCAGCTGCCCCCCAAATCAATTTTAACCGGAATGTCACTCTGGGACAAAAAAAAACTCCTTCAGTGGCCGCAGTGCTATATCAAAGGCGCAAATGCCCCCTCCATCCTGAGAGGGATAAGCTCCCAAGAATCGTGTCGGGGCCTCAAAAATCGCGCTGGTGCCACCAGAATTGGCGTCGGTCCGCCAGAATTCGCGTAAGGGTCTCCAAATAAATACGGCGAGCCCCGGAAAACTCGCTCCGAGGCCCGAAAAATTGCGACAGGAACCGCCAAAATCGCGTTGGGGCCACAGCTAAATACAACGCATCGCACAAACTCGAACCGGGCTCCCCAAATATCGCGCTTGGGACCCACAATTCCCATCGATAGTCCCGTCGAGGCTCTAAAAAATTGCCGTCTAGGGCCACACGTAAGCACAGTGTGACCACAAACACAAACACAAATCAAGCTGGAGCCCTCCAAAATAAGGATGGATTCCAACAACTAAATGCCCAGGTAAAAAAAATGGCTCTGGAGCACCAAACATATTATCAGATGCCTTCACAAATTGCGTACGGCACCGAAAAACAAACCGGATCTCGAACAATCGAAGTGGGATACAAAAACATGGCGCCAAGGGCTCGAGAAATCAGGTCGGGATTCGGACTTTAAAAAAAATCAGAAAAGTTTCACAAAATCGTATTGAGCCCAGAACACTGGGGTTGGGTCTCCGGAACCACGCGCCTGGGTGCGATAAGCCACTCTGGGACCTAGAAACATCGTACCGAAGCCCCAAAATTATACTTGGGCCCCACAAGTGTGCGTCAGAAGCCCAAAATAAACACATCGGGACCCTAAGAGCACAACGGGGGCCGAAAATACAACTGACCCTCCAAAACGCACAGTCTCACAAAAGCGACAGGGCCTTAACACATGCGTTGCAGCCATAGATATACATACCGGGAGGTCTAAAAAATACACCGGAAGCTCTCAAGGCACACAGGGGTCATGATAACGCACAATAGCCTGAAAGGGTGGCTGGGGCCGCAAAAGGCAACATGGTTCCAAAGCAAACAAAAAGACCGGCGCTAAATAAACACATCGGGATCTTCGAAAACGCCCTGACACGTCAAAAAAAAATCCTCGGTGCACAAAAATTCAACAAACCCTAAAACGAGCCGGGGGTTCGAAAATGCTTTAGGCCCCTAACAAAAATGGATTGGAGCCATAATACACAATCATAGACCAAGAAAGACTCAACGAGTCCAAAAAAGAACGCCGAGGCTTGGCCTCGGTTCGGTATCCAATCTGGGAGGATAGCACAGCAAGGATATGAAGTGCATCAAAGCTCAGCGGAAACCGCATTTCATAACTACCAGAAAATGTGGGAAGTAGGAAACTAATGATCGAATTTAATCAATCGACTTTTCGAAGCGAACGCCCATGCGAATCATTCCATCACGCCAAATATGGCGCAAGTCTATCATGTGGCAGCAATTAGCAAAACGCAGAAGGCCTAGCAGAAACCATAGCATCGCACGAAGTGTGGCGAATGCACCGAATACGAAAAATGGGTGTGCACGTGCACTGACGTTGCCGTCGTGGCGACCGGGTGCTATGAACTGGAATGCCTGAAATTGTAAAATTTTGTATTTTAAAGTGGTGGGTAATACATTTTACTTTGAAGTTATGGGCCTAATACATCTTCTAAACCCTGCTCGTTTTAGGGCCTTGTTGTGTTTTTTTTGTGCACCGAGTATTTTTTACGTGTCGGGGCGTTTTCGAAGATCCCGATGTGTTTATCTAGCTCCCGGTCGTTTTGTACGTTTTGGAACCATGTTGCCTTTTGTGGCCCCAGCCTCTTTGCCAGGCGTTCTCATGGCCCCTGTGCGCCTTGCGAGCTTGCAGTGTATTTTTCTTAGAGCTCCCGGTATGTTTATTTAGGGCTGCAACGCATGTTTTAAGGCCCTATCGCTTTTGGGAGACTCTGTGCGCTTTGGAGGGTGAGTTGTACTTTCTGGCACCGTTGTACTCTTAGGGTCCCGCTGTGTATATTTGGGGCTTCTGACGAACATCTGTGGGGCCCCAGTATGATTTTGGAGCTTCGGTGCGATTTTTTCTAGGTCCCAGCGCGACTTATCGCGCCCAGGCGCGTGGTTCCGGAGACGCCAGCTTTCTGGGCTCAACGCGATTTTTGTGGATCTTTTCTGTTTTTTTTTTAAAGTCCGAATCCCGGCCTGATTTTTCGAACCTCTGACGCCATGTTTTTGTATCTCACCTCGATTTTTCGAGATCCGATATGCTTTTCGGTGTCATACGCAATTTTTGAAGGCATCTGAGAAAAAAATGTTCGGTGCAACAGAGCCATTTTCCCGACCCGGACATTTATTTGTTGGAATCTCTCCTTTTTGGAGGGCTCCAGCTTGATTCTTTGGGATACCGATCCGGGTTTGTGGTATAGGTGTAATTTCAGCAGTGTGAGGTAACTTATCAAGGGATACCAAAATAAAACCTTAGAACTGAGTGGTGGAGTTAGGGTTGAAATCCGACCAATCAGAAACCATAGTGGTAGATTAGGCCCCTCCACAGGACAATTTAGTTGATGACTAATTATATTATTTCGAAATGTACCCTTCGACAAAATAGCGGTCGAAATCCAAGTTTGACTTCTTAATGGGCGTAGGTGCCCCCCCCTGCAAATCCGTTTGCCCCCTCCTGCTTGACGCAAATATAGGTACTCCACTGGTCCCTCAATAATTTTCCGAAACATACGCCCATGGGGAAAAGCCAACATTGAGGGGACAAATTACCCCTCATAAGCATACAATACAACATCCATGCCCCATATGAAATGGCATGAATGATGTTTTTAAATGCATTTTCTTCCAACAAACTTCTTTTCTGTTATTACAGCCTGCATGATTAAAGCTTCCCAGCTTCCATACCTTCTCAACGTCATTTACAAAACGGTACAGCACAGCGAAAACGATGGGCGTGAAGGCGTGAAATTTGAAGGCTTGGATTATGTACGTACTGACATTGTTGCATTGTTGCATTGTCATGTATGCATTGGTGTTCAATGCTTGTTCTTGCCGTGAATTTATTCGCTGAGGATATATTTTAGCTCGTGTGACAGTTGCCTTGCAGCCAGCACCAAATGTTATGAAAATAAACAAATTCCTAAGAGGACGCTAAAAAAACCAATGCAATCCACTTCTCGTTGTCACCTTTACGAAATTGTCGTCCTTGGACTGAGAAATGGTCGTTCAAGCTTTGCTTATGACATCAAGCTGGTGGGAATAAATAACAGTAGTGATGAATCTAGCTATATTCAGTTAGACTTTGAGGACTTAAAAGTGGGTTGATCAATGGCAGATATCTGTAAGATATGCTTAGCACCAGCCCCGCCAGCTCGCTGCAATCTAGAGGCCAGCGGGAAGATTCGAGAAAGCATTGAGACGATGGTTTGTTTTGGCACTTATGTATTTATCCAAATATTACTTATTTATACCCTGGTATGGCCCAGTTTTCAGCGAAAATGATTAGTGCTATTGCGTTTTGAGTAAATGATGCACAATGCCAAGAACAAACAAAAACCAATATGAAATCAAGTTCCCCATCCTCGAACCATAGTATAAGAGCCTAAAAACAATATGAGACCCTAACACAATGGAGGCCCCCTTTCGGGGAACAGGAGGCCCCCTTTCGACCTTGCCCCCCCTGGAAGAATTTCGTGGCGACGCCACTGAACATACCCAACGTACAGCAATGCATTCATGATCCCTACAAAATGTACCTTTCGTGGATGCGTCCTGCTCGGTGGGGAATAATTTAGGATGACATAAATTCATTGAAGCGAACATTAATAGGATGTTGGTTATCCCTGAAGGCGAAGCACAACGATACTGGTACAACCTGATATGCCAGCCTGCGCCAAGCAATGCGGATGCAAGATATTTTTACTTCTTCCATGGCTTTATCTAAAATACCTCAATGAATAAATGAGACTAAACAACATCAATAACACGAAAGAAAGTCACGAATGAACAAAGCACAACAACATTAAGTAGTCATATTTATTCAGTTAAAATTGATGTATGTCTGGATGAAGAAAATTAGAAACTTAGTGATGTGCGATGTATGGAAAAAGGAATGCAAGTTAATCCAAATTGCATTAATATCTCAGTTTTCATTCGCTAAATAATGTTAAAGGATGGAGTGGACATGGACCTCCTGTTGCGTTTCATGAATTATGTGTGTACTTCTGTTTCTTATCGTGATTCACGGGCAACATAGCACGTACATCTCATAAAAACGTAAATATACTTTGATGGATTTCTTAGACCGCAAGCACCTCAGGTCAGATCATAGCGCCTAAGTCCTACAAGAAGCGTTATAGGGTCGTACCTAATAGCAATGGTGGACCCAGAAACTTCCCTTCGACAGGCTTGGAGATGGGTGCAAATAAAAACATCTCATTGTGTTATCGGATTCGGATAGGTCACGACGTAGGAAGTGTTTAGGCCTTCTCTGCCGAGGAGTGAGGTGGGTTCCACCCCAAACGGTTTTGTATGATCGTCGAGAGTTCTCAAGAACAATCATACATCCATTGCGCTTGTTTGATGCAGAACAAAGTTGCGTGTCATGCAAGGGTTGTGACCTATGACTGCATGACTGATGGCATGCTTAGTGGGATTTTTGCAAAATTGCTGTTTTCAGTTTGACAGCGGCAAGCGCTCTACAAGTTAACTTACGGTATATGTGTGAAGTGTTTAGGGCATCCATCGGCCACCCGAACGTACTCACCTGGGCCACTAACCTTTCCAAGGCCTTCCGAAGTCACTGACCGAGGGGTGGAGGATCCTATCTCTTTAGAGGGACTCGAGCCCAGGCGCGGATCCAGGGGGAATGACCCACGCTCCCAGCCCCACGCAAAAAAGGCCGATATTTGTCGGCATTTTGCACTACAGTACAAACTGTCCTAGTATACAATGGCATGTTGTCGAAATCTAACAACATTTTAAGAGATAACTATTGTCTTCAGCCAACCCGACAAATGTTAGCTGTTAAATTTTCTCAGTGTTTCGAAATAGGGGATATTTTAAAGTTCCCTCCAAGCCTGTTGGGAGATTATGGATCCGTCCTACTCGAACACCCACTCCATCCCACCTCCAATGATCGTTTGAGATCTCAAAATGAGCCCCAAATTTTTAACATGCGCCCCCACGGGGTCAACTCTCAAATTGTTTCAATCAACAGCTTAGCCATCGTGCAGCGTCCCTCAATAAATTCGCCACGACTCCATCTCTGGGTGATCTCGGAGGAGTTAACATCCAGAGGAGTAAACGTTAAGGTGTAGCCTAGCTGGGAGTGGGAGGAAGAGCGGTGCCCCCAATCGAATACAATTCAACACACATATCTGCAGATTGATTTGAGACGTGCTCCTCTGCCTTGTTGGTCCGAATACTGAGTGCCCTATCGAGCGCTGCAAGGACATGGAGTCGTGTGCCCTTGATATTAGGCCTCAAAAACATGGAGTAAAGTGGCCTTGATATTAGGCTGCAAGGGCATGTAATCATGTGCCCGTGATATTAGATTGCAAATGGTGTCATGTGATCTTGGTAACACCAGTTATCTTTATATTACAATAACTTGTGATAATCTCAAGATAAAATATTCCAGATTCGACGACCATTTATCCGGAGGAGCGGAGGTCGGTCTCGAGAGCTTTGTTAGTCTCCTGCTACTAGAACTTTGAGCACCTCCAGGCGATTTAGAGAAAAACTCCACTGTCACAAAAGTACGAATGGCCTAAGACCAAACAACACTCAAGTTAGATTTAGTCGTCAAAATCCAGAAGAAACATCGGAATGGTCAATGCACGCATGGCTTCCGACACAGGAAAATTAATATCGACGGCTGGGGGTAGGTATCAGATTGCTTAGGTGCATTCTCCTCATGCAACTCACATACACATGAAGTATTTTATTATTCATATAGATAAGATACTACCCCATCCAGCATGCTGATGGGTAGAATCCTTTACTGCAAACTATTTGATACCGAGTTACCGAAGATACATCGCACTGCATGTTTGAGAATTGATTAACGTGGGTCAAGTGAAAATATCCACCAACTATAATCTTCCGTGCTGACTGAATCGCCCAGCATTGTCGCGCCATGTTTCGGCTATATTTCACCCATGAGTGTCATTCGTCCCCTGATCAGCCATAATCAGCTCCAGCATTACAATATTTTAGCACGTGAATGGACAAGGAAGCCGCTTCCTTAGCAGCATGCGCCGGCTGAACACGGCACCTCTTTCTCCGGGCCGAGCACATTTATCATGCACTCTCGATATAATTTCTCGACGTCTGGCTGAAAATCGCGGCTCTGTCCCGGCCTCGGATTCGGCTGCGTCGGCTGCGGCCGTTACGGGGGACCAGTCGGGTGGCGGGGGTGGTGCCTGCCCGGTCGCCGGGGCGTGGCCTGGCCGAGCGCCGGCCCCCGTCACGTCAGGCTGACGTCAGATGTGACGTCAGAGCGGAGGCGGGCGCCCGCGTCAGTGCGTCGTCGGCGGCGGCGGCGGTCGGCGGTGTCTGCGCGCTGCAGGCGTGGGGCCGTGTCGGCATCTCCGGAGCTGGGTCAGGTGAGTGGGACGTGGCTGGTGAGCAGTGGACCATGGTCTGGTGAGCGGCTGAACCATGGTCTGGTGAGCAGCTGAACCATAGTCTGGTGAGCAGCTGGGCCATGGTCTGGTGAGCAGCTGAACCATGGTCTTGTGAGCGGCTGAACCATGGTCTTGTGAGCAGATTGACCATGGTCTGGTGACCAGCTGGGCCATGGTCTGGTGAGCGGCTGAACCATGGTCTGGTGAGCAGCTGAACCATAGTCTGGTGAGCAGCTGGGCCATGGTCTGGTGAGCGGCTGAACCATGGTCTTGTGAGCGGCTGAACCATGGTCTGGTGAGCGGCTGAACCATGGTCTGGTGAGCAGCTGAACCATGGTCTGGTGAGCAGCTGAACCATGGTCTGGTGAGCGGCTGAACCATGGTCTGGTGAGCGGCTGAACCATGGTCTTGTGAGCAGATTGACCATGGTCTGGTGACCAGTGGACCATGGTCTGGTGAGCGGCTGAACCATGATCTGGTGAGCAGCTGAACCATAGTCTGGTGAGCAGCTGGGCCATGGTCTGGTGAGCGGCTGAACCATGGTCTTGTGAGCGGCTGAACCATGGTCTGGTGAGCGGCTGAACCATGGTCTGGTGAGCGGCTGAACCATGGTCTGGTGAGCAGCTGAACCATGGTCTGGTGAGCAGCTGAACCATGATCGGGTGAGCGGCTGAACCATGGTCTGGTGAGCGGCTGAACCATGGTCTGGTGAGCAGCTGAACAATGGTCTGGTGAGCAGCTGGACCATGGTCTGGTGAGCGGCTGAACCATGGTCTTGTGAGCGGCTGAACCATGGTCTGGTGAGCAGCTGAACCATGGTCTGGTGAGCGGCTGAACCATGGTCTGGTGAGCGGCTGAACCATGGTCTGGTGAGCGGCTGAACCATGGTCTGGTGAGCGGCTGAACCATGGTCTGGTGAGCGGCTGAACCATGGTCTGGTGAGCGGCTGAACCATGGTCTGGTGAGCAGCTGTACCATGGTCTGGTGAGCGGCTGAACCATGGTCTGGTGAGCAGCTGAACCATGGTCTGGTGAGCAGCTGGACCATGGTCTGGTGAGCGGCTGAACCATGGTGTAGCGGCGCACATGCTTAAGGAAATGGCAAGCGCTGGCAGTCGCCGGAAAGTTGAGAACCAGGAGGTGCCGTTAAATTGTTTGCTGAACATCTGCTTCTGTCGTGATTGGCCGTCTCTGAAGTATGTATTTTTCCTTACTGTCTTCGGCAATCATATCATTCGGGCTCTAATAGTGCTTCACGACGAGTATGTTATGAACAGATGTGAAGAATGTCTATCGACGAAGTTTCTGTTCGGGTCCTGGGAAAATGCAGAAACAGTTTGAAAGAGGAAACGTATAACGGGATAGATAATAAAGTGTTTTGTGCCAAGCATACCCGCATTTCTTTTCGGTGAACGGGTGAGAGGGGAGCTTACCACTTTGACTTGACGCAGACGTGCGGTTTCTCAATTGTTTGTGTGTGTGCTCAAGCAAATTTAAAGCTTGGACTTTAAACTTAGGTTGAAGAAATGTGAAGCTTAAGCTGGTTTAATCTAATATGCCTTAATTGTATTCATCAACCCTGTCGCAAACTAAATGTGTAGTTTCTGAAGAAAACATTGGTGTGTGCCTCAGCACGTTTGGAGTTACTTTGATGCACTGAAGGCTTGCGGTTCCCATGGTTACATTCACAAATTATTGTTGATTTGCAATAGTCACTGTGACTCCCAAGTATTATGGTGGATATTTAAGCGCCCGTAAAAAAGAGCAAGAGAGAAGGGGTACAGATAGAAAGAGGGAAAGGGAGAATGAGAGTGAGAGTGAGAGTGAGAGCGGCAGTGAGAGTAAGAGTGAGAGTGAGAGTGAATGTGAGGTTGAGAGTGAGAGGGAGAGAGAGAGAGAGAGAGAGAGAGAGAGAGAGAGAGAGAGAGAGAGAGAGAGAGAGAGGGAGAGAGAGAGAGAGAGAGAGAGAGAGAGAGAAAAAAAAAAAAAATATATATATATATATATATATATATATATATATATATATATATATATATATATATATATATATATATATATATATATATATATATATATATATATATATATATATATATATATATATATATATATATATATATATATATATATATATATATATATATATATATATATATATATATATATATATATATATATATATATATATATATATATATATATATATATATATATATATATATATATATATATATATATATATATATATATATATATATATATATATATATATATATATATATATATATATATATATATATATATATATATATATATATATATATATATATATATATATATATATATATATATATATATATATATATATATATATATATATATATATATATATATATATATATATATATATATATATATATATATATATATATATATATATATATATATATATATATATATATATATATATATATATAGAGAGAGAGAGAGAGAGAGAGAGAGAGAGAGAGAGAGAGAGAGAGAGAGAGAGAGAGAGAGAGAGAGAGAGAGAGAGAGAGAGAGAGAGAGAGAGAGAGAGAGAGAGAGAGAGAGAGAGACCTCACATCCACGACTTGGATGCTCTGAAGCTGTGGAGTGGTGGGGAGATTTGTTCCATACGGTTGCATGCTATCTTTTAAAAACAAATTACGACCGCGTGTGACACTTTAAAAGTACCAAAAATGAGCATTTACGCTAGCTATGGAGGGATATTTTTATTGAAGATGCTTACAAATCAAGGTGGATGTATCAGCTCAGTGCTCTGCGAGTGACTTGCCTATAATTTCGAAGTCGACCACGGAGACTTAAACCGCAACCAGAATGTCAAAACAAAATACGTACTTTCACTTAACTACCAATATCAGAAGTAACATCGGCTCTGCTTCATACTCGCCAGAATAAATATTTGAATCATACTAGTGCATTAAAGCGTCCCATCAGCCTATTATCCGTAATCAGGGACACCAATAGGCGCTTAAATGGCAAAAGCCCAATCAGGACAAGCTTTAATTATAGAGCAAGAGCATAGGTGCACGTCTAGCAGCGTTTTAGCTTTTAATATCACCTTGATAAATGGAGTGAAACATCAGCCGATAAACCAAAACCCTACGCACTCCATGGATACGCACCCTACTTCGTACACTTGCACTTAGAGTGCCAAATAATAACTCAAGTGCTTGCAGTCCTTGCTTTAATGGATTGGGGTTCGTGCCAAGTACGCCTATTATGCAGACTTTGAACCTAAGGTTTGATCAAATGGTGTAAATCCAGCAACATGATAACACAAGGTTAACGCCGGCACTCTCTTCGAGACAGCAGTCCCGCCGCAATGACTCAGGTGATATCGGGCCCATTGTAAGCAGATCAATAGTCCCGCCGCAATGACTTAGGTGATATCGGGCCCATTGTAAGCAGATCAACAGTCCCGCCGTAATGACTCAGGTGATATCGGGCCCATTGTAAGCAGATCAACAGTCCCGCCGTAATGACTCAGGTGATATCGGGCCCATTGTAAGCAGATCAACAGTCCCGCCGCAATGACTCAGGTGATATCGGGCCCATTGTAAGCAGATCAACAGTCCCGCCGTAATGACTCAGGTGATATCGGGCCCATTGTAAGCAGATCAACAGTCCCGCCGCAATGACTCAGGTGATATCGGGCCCATTGTGAGCAGATCGTCTCAGCCAGGACGAAACGAGAGCGAGTGAGACGACCAGAACCCAGGCTTCCCAAGGTATAGGGAAGATCACCCCTCTCCAGCGGCTAATCAATTTTGGTCATACCGGGCAACATAGAGGCAAGGCAAGGCTTCAGCCCGCTGAGCATGAAACTGTCCTGATCCCCGTGTGAGCAATGTATGTTTCACTGGGCGGCGAGGAAGGTGGTGGGACAGGCAGCAGGGCAGACGCAGGAGTCGGGGCCCCGTTAATATGTTCAAGGAATTCCTGTTGCAAGCTATGCGCCAAATTGCACGCTCTAAGACCGTGCATGGGACCCGACAGCCGACCGGACTGCGGGCACCGTTGTTTTCCGTGAATATTGCCGTATGCTGGCATGCATAATCGGTTTTGGACTGCGGCCAGTGGTTCGCCGTATGGCCACCTGTAGTCGTCGGACAGGTTATGCATGTGTGCAGCTCCAGCCGTACCCACACGGAGCCAACTGCCTGCCACACACCTGACGGTGTGAGGTGGGCCGTCTCACCGTGAATTAGTGCATCAGTTCCGAGACATCAGTGTGTGATTTGTTGCAAAATTAGCGGTAAGATATTGGGAGAACGTTGTTGTTGATTATCAGCATTGATTAAGAGAGGCTTCTTTGTTAGCACGTCACCGGGGTATTCATGTATCGTCAGACCTGGATCTCCTGACCTGGATCTCAGGCCTGGATCTCCTGACGTCAGACCTGGATCTCAGATCTGGCTGGATCTCATATATGGGCAGTTGCGCTAACCGAACAGAATAGTTTTGGTCATGTTGCGACCATTGAGCGCGAATACAACTTGCCTTTCAAGTGCGAAGGGATGTGCGCTACAACGATCTCCCTTGGATCGGTACCAAGATTTGGCGTAGGAGTAGGAAATATCCTAAAGTCGGTATTTGGGAATCTGTTTATGCGTGGCTCCAGCAAATCAGTTTATAAGCCAATTATCATCATCCAATGGCAAAATTCATGTTACTTCATGAGGTTCCACAGAAACACAGAAATAATGTTTACTAAAAGAATCACGAGGAAAGATACCCAGTTTCAAAACAGCGAAATTGTGCCGATTCATTCCATTTGATATTATCCTCGTATTCATGGTTGGTTTTAAGTTTCAGGCTAAGTTGCGGTAAGAATACAAAACCTGGCAAAATTTGAGGGGACAATCATACGTCTGGGGAGGAATAGGAACACCAAGCTGCCTGGACTCCTTTAAAGTGTCATGCAAGATGCTAACAATGTTACTGACGGCGGCACCGGAAAAAGTAAGGCTATGAACAAATAGCTGTTGTCGGTATGCCCATGGTTCTTCAATTTGTCGTTACGTTTTCAATCTTGGTTATAGAAACACCGTTTTTTTAATGCAGTAAGTCAAAAAGTACGTCAGTAAGATGAAATTTGAGGAAATAGGAAAGCAATTAACCCCATTCCTGTCGTTGCTGGCCGCATCCACGCCATAAGAGTTTTAGCATGCTGATGCGGATGTGTTTATGGTCAGCAGGTGCCCACACCTCGCTGGTGGGGGATCGTGTGAATCCAATTCTCGAGCTGTGGATCCAAAGGGGGAACACAGATGGCATATTCACATTTCCATGAGTGGAGAAGCTTTGAAAATGATTGGTGGGACCCAATGCATGGAGTAAATCAGAGCTACCAATTTAGTTGGAGGGGCCCATCCCATAAGGTCACATGGTAAGAGAGCAAGAAGCTCGTGGGGCTAAGGCAAACATGATAGGTCCTAGGCCTCACCAAATGCATGGGAAAGTCCACCTCTGGAATGGTGGGGGAAGGACCTTCCCCCACAGCTTCATCCTGCTGGCAAAAGGGGCCCCTTCGAGGACCCTCACGCACACGCCTCTTCCCCCGATAACAAAAAAATCCTGGATCGACCACTGCCTGAGCCTGCCAGGCTGATATCTGGCGCCGCAGTGGTTGTGGATGTCTGGAGATTTGAGCCGTCGTAACTGTCGTCTCGCGAAGCTTGTTAGAAGCTGTCTCGTATCTATCGCCGTCCACGGAAACTGGCCGTGCCGTCCATTACCCCGCGCGGAATAATGCATGCCGTGTGGAAGTCCGGCGACGGCTGGCTCGTCGGCCGCCGAGCGGGCCGCTTTCGGGGGTGCTGAGACTGTCCGGTTTGGCGAGAAGGGGCGTGGGAGAGCCGGGGGCAGCGTGTTCCGCATCTGAGGTCGGTCATTGGGGACGCTGACTGCTCCGCGCTCCCTCTTTCTCTGCGCATGCTCGCTCTACCTCGCCGTGCTCGTTTTGTATGCAAGCAGCGAACCGAGCCCATTCGTCGACAATAAAAGTGCAATTCATGCGGGGTCCTAGTGAAGAGCCGCCTGCGCCCCGCTCCGCCGCTCTGCCCGCCTCCCGACACTCTGCCCGTGCGGCGCTCTGGCGTGGTTAGTCAGGGCGGGGCTGCCGGCGCCGGCGCCGGCTCTCCCAGCAGATGGGAGCAGGTGACACTGTTACACCGGGAAGTCGTTTCCGACGGCACCGCCCCGCCGTCCAGCGTAATCCCCGGCCGAATGTCGGCATGGGCGCGCCTGCCTCCCTTTTCCAGCCGGCCAGTGCGTGCCATGGACATAAGAGCCAAGGAGACCAGAGGCCATGGCCCATTCACTTCTTGAATGCATTGACCCGTTTGCTTCGCATGTAAAGAATAGACGTAGAAGTGAATTTGCATACGGCATCCACTCATCCTGCTTGCTCCACACCTTATCCTAACTGACTTCTATACATACTATCTCATCTATCTCCTTCACTCCCCCCCCCCCCACATATTCTCGAAATGTCAAGAGCTGGTAGAAGATACTTTTATAATTTAAAACGGTGTATATTGTCAGCTCACTTTTCCCATCTTCTTTCGTGTGCGGCACATGTTTACATCGGAGTTACATGACCAGTAGCAGTCAAGAAGCCCTCCACAGTCCCCAGTGCCTATATCGGAGCTGCATGACTAGTAGCAGCCAACACGTCATCTCCCAATGCCTACATTGGAATCGGCAGTGCTGGCCGGACGCACAAGTGGATCGAGCCGCCTGGCTTGGCGGATCAGACAATTTCCAGACATCGATCAGCTCCAGAGCCTAATGGGCAAATAGCTAGAATGAGCCACGCCTGGTTCCGCTCGTGACTGGGTGCGGTAGGTTAGGATACATGTACACCGGTACACTGATCGTCTGGCTGGGTACACCGGTACACGGACCGTCTGGCTGGGTACACCGGTACACTGATCGTCTGGCTGGGTACACCGGTACACTGATCGTCTGGCTGGGTACACCGGTACACTGATCGTCTGGCTGGGTACACCGGTACACTGATCGTCTGGCTGGGTACACCGGTACACTGATCGTCTGGCTGGGTACACCGGTACACGGACCGTCTGGCTGGGTACACCGGTACACGGACCGTCTGGCTGGGTACACCGATACACTGATCGTCTGGCTGGGTACACCGATACACTGATCGTCTGGCTGGGTACACCGGTACACTGATCGTCTGGCTGGGTACACCGGTACACTGATCGTCTGGCTGGGTACATCGGTACGCTGGTCGTCTGGCTGGGTACACCGGTACACTGATCGTCTGGCTGGGTACACCGGTACACTGATCGTCTGGCTGTGTACACCGGTACACTGATCGTCTGGCTGGGTACACCGGTACACTGATCGTCTGGCTGGGTACACCGGTACACTGATCGTCTGGCTGGGTACACCGGTACACTGATCGTCTGGCTGGGTACACCGGTACACTGATCGTCTGGTTGATCGCTTGGTACACCTGATGAGGACCGGGGCATGGATGGTTGCGCTGTGATCTCTCACGCTGGTTCTACCTACTTCTTTAATTTCCGTTTCGTATTTCTCGCGGGGTTGTTGCGTACAGCATTTCACGTTAGGTGCATTGTACCATACCAACTGTTTCCAAGCATTCGAGTGCCACATTTGCATGTGGATCCTATCTCTGGGGTACCGTGCCTATTCTATAGTCTCCCTCCGCATTGCTGCACAGCTCCATTATCCATTGTCCACTGTGTTGCTTTTCTCACTTTGTGACAGAAGGTGATTCCTGCGACAAAGTGTGACTTTAGTGGAGTAAAGTATTTTGATTTGGATGTCAATGTGTATGTTTAATGTTTTCTGCCATCATTATTTTTGTTGTGTGTGGGACAAGGATAATTGAGGTGCGTGGTACAGGGTGTGCTGTGCATCATGAGATGCGTCTCACGGTCGAGGGTAAACTACTCGGTGGAAGCTCCTTATCGCTGGTTTCTGTTTCGTACTACCAGTTCCCAGGTGCTCCTTCTTTCTAGTAAGTTCTTTGCAAGAACCATAGGACGACGGAAACATAGGAAGACAGAAGCATGGAACGCTGAGGCGTGGCACCCTCACTCCATGACAAAATGCAAACATTAACCCTGAGTAGTTTGGTCGAACTGGGTCAAGACCCTCAATATGGCATAAGCTTAAGAAACAATTGTAGTTTCTTGCGATTTTCATTCTCTTGAGACACTCGTTTCACCTCACTATTATTATCGTGTACAGAGGTGCAGCCAAGGACTCCAAAGCCCCCCCCTCCGTTAACAACCGAAAATTCACGAGATCAAACAATAAATTGTTAGATATTCACCACGGAGAACTATAAATTTTCGGCACGCCGAAAGCTGACCTTTTCCATTCATTTTCTTTTGGTAGGCCCACCCTTATGAAAATCCTGGCTGCGTCACTGCTCGCATAGTCCCATGTCCCAGGTATTTGTCGAATTAGACACACATATTTTTGCATCGAAGCACTTGGTCACCTCCCCCCCGCCCCACAAAGCGTTGCATTTAAGCGACATGCTGGATCCGCCTTGGCATGCAACCTCCCATAAATGTTAATGTGCTACCATTGCTAGTTTATCCGTATTCGTAAGCACGGGAAATGGATTGCCTGCAGGTTTCCTCATAGTGGCCGATTATATAGTAGGCGAGAAGTATATCCCAGAGCTCACAAGGAACATCCATTGAGCCACATTGCATCGCTGCGTTGCTCGAGCGGAAAAGGTTGCAAAATAACGTTGGGCCCCAATGCATGTAGGAAGTAATGCTGCCAACTTGGTTGGTGGGGTCCACCCCACAGGTTCCGATGCTAAGAGAGCAAGCAAGAGGTGGGTAAGACCAAGACGAAGATGCTTGGGCCCAGGCCCTACCAAAAGTATAAGAAACTGCACCCTTGCTGCGTTGTCCTGGTGCAATCGCTTGGAAGAGAATAGCGAGTATTTTACATGCGGTAGAAAACGAGAGCTTGCCGAGCTATTGGTGACAAGACATGGATCAGCGTTTCTTAACCTTGTTCGGCTCATTTCTCCTTCCATTCGCGGAACCTATCTTCACCTCCTGTTGTCTTAGATCGCAGCATACAGAACATGCCAAGCTTTGACACATTATACGGAAAACTATGTGTTCGTCCTCTCATGTCTCCCTTCTATCACTAAGAGTCCTACATCCCTCTGGGGATTGCGCTGATTGAGACACTGGAATGAAGAGTGCCATGGTGGCGGTGAGGCGTGACCATGTCTGTGGCGGGACGACCTCCGGCGACAGCAACCGCCTCTGGCTGCTGTTCACGTGATTCGCCCTTGCTCGCACACCTTGTCATTCTACGCCGGATGGCAATCCGCAGGGAATGGTCGGCACAACGGACTCGCTAGATCGACACTCGGTGTCGGTCGGGCATCAGATGGCGTCGGCCCGGCGGCGCGGTGGCGAGGCTGACGAACACAGCCTGCCGCCGCCGGCACCTCCGACCGTTTGCACCCCTGCTCTCCTCCTGAGTCTGGCTACTGCGCTCGAACTTTCGTCCACTGTTCTTCGCATGAGTGGACCGGCCACTGTGGGTGTGGATGGTGTGCCCATCCTCAACACTCGTAGCAGTAGTGGACCGGCCACTGTGGGCGTGGATGGTGGGCCGATGCACGCTATTCGTCGTTGCTTGCCCGAGGTCGGTTCTGTTCTCCTTGCCACTTCCAGCTGCTCAATTTCTACTGGCGTGTTCCCAACTGCTTGGAAATGCTGTTTGTGTTGTCCCATTGCACAAGTCCGGCAATCCATGATGTCCTAATAACTATCGATATATAGCTGTCCTACCTGTCCTAACTAAGATCC
The DNA here is from genome assembly GCA_034440615.1 of Ashinkailepas kermadecensis. Taxonomy (NCBI): domain Eukaryota; kingdom Metazoa; phylum Arthropoda; class Thecostraca; family Neolepadidae; genus Ashinkailepas; species Ashinkailepas kermadecensis. The sequence continues at coordinate 34,585 of JAOTOM010004276.1, forward strand.
TGGATAATTTAGTATGTGATCAGCTATGATCTTACCCAGGGCCTCCTCTAACAAGTTAACTAGGTGGGATGCGTCCCACCTAGTGCCGTGAAATCCCACCTAGTGGAGTTAAAAATCCCACCTAGTCAAAGAGAGATTCAATGGAGAAAACAACAACAACAAAAAAATCATTCGTATTGTTCCTGTAGCGGAAGTGCTATTTTTTCCCTGGAACGGTACGAAAGATTTCTATCAAGAGGAAAAAAATGGTAGTGATTTGGCAGCACTTGTACTGAGGTCAAAGCAACGAGGAAGGCTCAAATGTGAAATGTTTCTGTAAAAAAATGCATGTTACAAAGCCAGCAATTGGGTCTATTAACGGCGATATTACGAAAACATGACCTAGACATTCACGCACACCACCGAAGAGCGGGGCGACGCGAGCCAGGCCGCATGACATGAGTGACGAGAGCTAAATATTCATTTGTGGTCTTTTCTTCGATTTTGCTAAAATGAAGAGACAGACGAAGCTAGATACCTTTATAAAAAAAGACAAGGTGCATAACGTGGTGCAATGTTTATCGGTTTTCCTCCCCCAGACGACACTACCCCATTTCCTCCGGGCAAAGAGGGCATTTACCCACTTCCCGCACACCCGGAGAGGTCGTGGGGTACCCAGTAACCGCACCGTGGCTCGGAAAAAAATTGTGACTGACCCCATAAAAACTCCACTGTGGCCCCCAAAATTCACACCGGGGCACCTGAAAAGCACATTGAAGACACCAAAAAAAGTCGCGCAGTGGCCCCTGTAAATGTCGCCGCGGGCCCAAAATCGCATTTGGGGTTCCCAAAAAAATTGTTCGGTGACTTCTGGGAATGACGCCTTGGGCTCCAAAATATGGGATTGGGGCCCCCAAAACGTCATGCAGGGCGCACTGAAAATCACGATGGGGCATCAAAGGGTAGGGCCGGCGCCCACAAAATAGCGCTCAGAGCCGAACAAGTATGATCGGGCCCCTGAAAATCTTCTTGGGGCCCGAAAAAATCGTGCGGTGGCACTGAAAGTCACGCTGTGGACCCCAAACAGTCGTTCCTGGGCCCCTTGAAACCACGCTGTGAACACCAAAAGGTTGGACCGTATCTCATGGAAATCACGCTGGGGCCCAAGAAATCTCGCCGGGGCCCTTGCAAATGACGCTGGGAGGCCAAAAAGACTGGCCGGGCCCCTGGAAATCACACTGGGGGTCAAAAAGTGGGGCCGGAACCCACAAAAATTGCGCTTAACCCACAAAAGTTGGATCGGGGTCTCTGAAAGTCACGCTGGTGGCCTCCAAAGTGCGCGCCTGGGCCCCTGAAAATCACACAAGGGGCTCCACAGGTCACACCGGGACCCAAATGTCTCATCGGAACCCCAAATAGACGAAGCCGTTGCAACGAGAAAAAAAAACAATCCGGACAAGAAAAATCACTCCGTGGCCCCAACAATGGCGCCAAAAGCCCCCAAAACGTATCAGGCCCCAAAAACGTGTCAAGGCCGCTGGGGGGGGGGGGGCTGGGTTCGCGCCGAAAGTTGGCCTCACCAAAACATGTAAGCTAGATCCGCCAGTGACGCCATATTATACTGACTAGGTATGAACAAAAAAAAATTTAAGCTAGTGAAGCTTCCTTAAAGGAGGCCCTGATCGTATTTGAATGCCAACGTGCTTTTGAGTTGCACAGAGTATGCCTACATAAATCGCCACTGTACTGAATGACACTATGCTCGATGTTGTTCAATGGATCATTAAATACATGGAGAAGGGAAAAAAGACGTCACTAATTTTCATTGATTCATCCAAGGTGTTCGACAGCATCGACCACGGCGTCCTTGTTACAAAGCTCCCATGGCATGTGATCCGCCCTCATTGACCCGAGAGTTATCTTCTGGAGTGCTGACAACATATTGGGAGAGTTGTAGCGCTGATTTTTCAATTGACATATGGAGTCCTTCAAGGCTCCATCATCGTTGCTTTTCATCCCGTTCATGGACGACTTCCCTGACTTTCTGACGCATGGTTGTAACATCTCATACACTGACAACACTCAAGCTTTGGACCATGCCCTCCCCGATGAGCAAAATATCAATTATCTAAAACGTAGATTGCCACAGTTCATAAATGAGCCATAAGCAGAAGCAGTTGATAAGTGAGTTACAATTTCCTTCGAGGAAATTGTCTGAAAATGAACAAAGAAAAAGATGATGTCATCATTCTGAGAGCAAGCCAAAATTTAAAAGGACAAATTTATATTTTGATTGCAATGGCGTGCCCATAACCACATCACGGCTGATCAAGTCCTCGGTATTATTCTGGATCCACATCGCACATGGGAGGAACATATGTCTAAAATTGTCAAGATATACAACATACTTTTGCGCCAACTTGCCGGTTTCCGTACCACTTGACCAAAGAAGTTCTGAAGAAACCGATTCAGGATTGTATTGGCGGCTGTAGTATATTAATTTGCCAATACTGTTTGCAATACTATGTTCATTAAAAATATGCCAATAATATTACTGTCAATTGTTTTGTATGGGGCTCAATGGACGAACGGCTCAGAAGGTTCTGTGCCTCGAAAATATTTCTGCGATTTCCAGTCAGTGGGTGCGGCAGAGGCACACTGAAGGCAGGGGGTCCATCCCCTTTCTTAGCAGTCAAAATGCGTATTATCTGTGCAAATTCTCAGGTTTTTTGATCGAGAAATTCTCATCTATGGTACCTTTGACCCTTGCAAAATTCATGGGCTCACCTTTGGGTAAGGGCTTCCAAGGAGTGTGAGTTGTGCTCCCTCAATCCCGCCACTCCCTTCATGGAAGTCCCAATCACTCCCTGAAAGCCCCCACAAAAGTCATGGAATGTCATGTGTGTGTGTGGGGTGGGGGAGGGGGCACCGGAACACTTTAGATCCTCCTACATAATTAATGGGCGCACCCTTGGGTGGGAACTTCCAGGGAGTGAGTGGCGCTCCCTGGAAGTCGCCACACACTCGGTGTAAGCTGTCACCCGTCCCTTGGAAGCCGACACCCATTCCCTGCAGGCTGCCACCCACCTCATGGAAGCTGTCACCCATTCTCTGGGAGCCGTCACGTTATCCCTGTAACTCGTCAACTCGCCACTCACTCCCGGGAAGTCGCTACCCACTATCTGGAAGCCGCATACATGCCTAGAGGCGATGCAAAGCCTCCTGAACCGTTTGCTCGTTGGGTTCATGCTAAACACGATTTATACAATGGCAAACATGTGGGTGATATACTTTGATGCTCTTAATGTGGAATCAGAATTGCAACTAATATTGCCAGTGGATTGCACTGGAACAGCCAACACGACAAAAAGTGATTAATTCCCCGTTAAGTCCTGTCCAAATTGGCTTGTTTTCATTTCCAGGTGGCACCATCCAGATTTTACCCGGAATGCATTTCCCAGAAGGGCCTGAGGGTGCAGTTGTCTAGTCTATGTATATTAACGTGAAGTTCAGGGAGTTTTGTAAGTACCGATGGCAAGCTTTTTGTAAGTAAAGCACTGTGAGAAGCTGTAAGATACTACTTGTATGCATAGAGCATACCAATTCGTCAGTTACCCATATGGGTGTAAAATTGTATGCTTATCTTTGTCGATGACCATGGTTGGGAACCGCTGATGCTCGTCAAAAGCCCCTTAAGTTACTATGTCCTACGCATGGGCATCCCACATTACCTACTCAGCCTATCAAGCTATGTATAGCTGAAACATATTCATAATCCACCTCAGAATTTTCCACTCATGACAGGCTGATGATATGACTAGAGGATCTGGGCACCTTCATAATAGGCGTATTAATGTGGAGGTAGTTAACAACAATGTGCTTTTATTTCGCTCCCATGTCAATGCACCGTGCATGATGCAGATGAAAATATATCAGTTATGTGGCTAACATTTGCCTAATGGCTGTTTTGTCGTCAACGTCAAGAGTTCTAAAGCTCTTGTAAACTGATTGGGACTAGCATAGGAATACAATTGGAAGCTTGGAGGCATTGGTGTAGGAACTGGTGGGCTTTCAGTGGTTTCCAGCTTTTAGCAACTTTAACCATGCACCCATGTATACTTCTTATTCCCATGGCAGCTTCATATTTACGTCCATGGGCGCTGTATGACCAACGCAGTTGACACGCCCCTAAACCTAAATAACCAACCAACCACGTTTACGTCCTGGTCCCCGGAGAGTTGCATGTTTCTATCCAGACTCCCAATGAGTGTCAGCTCTATCGCCGTATTCCTAATATGTCCGCAACCGTCTCCGATTCCCTCAAGAGGTTCGTATCTGTTCTAGGTCCCTCAAAATCTAGAGATTCATGACGAGATAGTGGCAGCGACAGCAACAGTGGCAAATTCTGGACATGTATTTGTCCCTGTGAGTTGTGGAGCCGTGTCTGGATTGCATCCTGATAAAGCCGTCCCGTACACTGCCACCAACAGTGTACCAAACAAGTCCAAACTGAGTGGCGTGGGCGGGGGTCTGTTGTGCAAAACCAGGTATTTAGCCATGGTTTGATCGGTAGCCTGTACACTGCAATATGCTGTTTTTCAGCCGTTGGTGTGCACGAGGAAACACATTTGTTTTGCCGCTGGTGAAGGGTGAACCGTCCGCTCTCAGATACCCACGGCGGCGCCGCTGATTCAGTCGGATGAACGTCATCGCGTGGCTCCCAGCATGAGTTGCGGTTCGTCGCCAGGCGTGGCCTGCGAGATCCGGGTCCGGGTGGGATCCAGCGAGATCCGGGTGTGTCGTTTGTCGGCACCCGTGAGTTCCGGGTGTGGTAGGCTAGTGATGAGAACACCCGGCGGCCGGCGGGCGGTTGCAGCCGGATACCTGCCCTGTTGCGCAGTTCATTCAGTTCACACGTGCGAACAACGCTAGTTGATTACGCGAATTAAGCGGGGGAATATCAGACTCTACAGAACAGCACACTCGTTTAGCTCCCTGGTCTCCGGATACTTGGCTGAGGAGCGAATTCAGCGAACAGCGTTTGGGTACATACAGATGGCAACAATTTCAGCCCAATTAACCAATGAAGAAGACAGCCAGCAGACGCGATGTTATCTGTGTGTTCATTGTTTGTTTATTTTGAATCGTTTTCGAAGAGGTGGATAGCGTGTTTACCTTCTATCGATAGCGTCGCGGTGTACACTTTCGGAATGTATCATGCAAGTTTATCTTCACATCTCCTCACATCTGTTTTCTCCCTCGTTTTTCTACGTTCAACACTTGATGAAATTGTGGAAGAAATAGGAGACAATTGGATGCAAAAGTAACCCACGTGACCACAGAAGCGGCAGACAATAGCTTTCCTTCATTTAAAATATGGCACAAAGGCACAAATTTAAAATATTTAAAACACGTCAACCCTTCATTGTTTTATCGGTCTCTGAAGCATATAGCCATATATTACCCTTCCCCCTGCACGGCATTTGACCAAATCCCCTGTGCAGGTGGCGGGGTTGTTACCACTCCCTATTGCTTCCAAACGGAGAACGTGACACATAGACCAGGGTGCAGCGTGATACGAGATCTCGCGATTGATATCGTATTATTATACTTCGGGTTACTGATTGGCCATCCCGCTCAGTTTAGAGGTCAGTTTTCCAAACATCGGAATGTTCACGTTCAAGTGTACCGTGTAGTGAGACGCAAATCAGGTGGGTAACTACTGCAAATGCAGAGAGTTTCCCCAGTCTAATAAGTCAGATGCAAACTCGATAACGTTGATATTGCCACTGCGGGGCGTCGGTAGCTGAGCGTCTGGCATGCCGGAGGTACGGAGTTCGATTCCCCGAGATGCCCGCCCTTCCTGCCAGGTTGGAGGTAGGCGACGCCGTACTTAGCTTTGTAGATGATCATGGTGGGCACTGCTGGTGTTTGTCAAGAGCCCCTTAAGCTAATGTGATCTACGAATGTGCACCCTCTCATTACCTGTTCAGCCTGTCAAGCTACGTATAGCTGAAAAATATTCATAATACACTTCATAATTTTCCACTCATGGCGGGTTGAGAATATGACTGGATGATCTGAGCACCTTCATGCTAGGCATATGAGTGTGGAAGTACTTAACAGCAATGCGCCTATATTTCGCTCCCGTGTCAATACAAAGTGTGTTGTGTAAATGAAGACGCGTTCCTTACGCGTTTGTTGCGAGGACGGGACTGTACAGTCTGGCAATACCCAGAGACTAGCCCTGGGAATACGCAATGAAGTGTATCGGCATCAAGCATGCTATTGTCAGATCTGAGCCACGGGAGCATAAACAGTGTTCTCTAGCCGGCCAAGGATCAGCCGGTCATCTCCCGGCTGGTGGTATCGGCCGGCCATCACTCGGCTGGTGGTATCGGCCGGCCATCACTCGGCTGGAGGAATCCGCTGGCCATCTCCGGGCCCGAGGCATCAGCCAGCCATCTCCCGACTGGTGGCATCAGCCTGCCATCTCCCGGCTGGAGGCGTCAGCCGGCCATCTCCCGGCTGGTGGTATCGGCCGGCCATCTCCCGGCTGGTGGCATCAGCCTGCCATCTCCCGGCTGGAGGCGTCAGCCGGCCATCTCCCGACTGGAGGCATCAGCCGGCCATCTCCCGACTGGTGGTATCGGCCGGCCATCTCCCGGCTGGAGGCGTCAGCCGGCCATCTCCCGACTGGTGGTATCGGCCGGCCATCTCCCGGCTGGAGGCGTCAGCCGGCCATCTCCCGACTGGTGGTATCAGCCGGCCATCTCCCGGCTGGAGGCGTCAGCCGGCCATCTCCCGACTGGAGGCATCAGCCGGCCATCTCCCGGCTGGAGGCGTCAGCCGGCCATCTCCCGGCTGGAAGCGTCAGCCAGCCATCTCCCGACTGGTGGTATCAGCCGGCTATCTCCCGGCTGGTGGTATCGGCCGGCCATCTCCCGGCTGGTGGTATCGGCCGGCCATCTCCCGGCTGGTGGTATCAGCCGGCGCGGGAGGTTGTAGCGATGGCGCTGTTCACGAGCGTCAGCGCGCGGCGGGCTGCAGCGCCGATGCCATTTGCATATCGGCCCGGCCAGTGGCCGGCCATCAAAGTCGGTAACGTGGCGTACCCACTTAAAGTACGGCCCTATCAGCCGCCACGAACCGTCAGAGCGCAGAGGGTGCACGGCGGCCACGCTGCGACCGCTCGGGTGCAGGCGCGACGTGGATCTCTGCACAGATGGTGACCACGCCCTGAGCACGCCGTGCCGGTTGCCAAGGGAGCTGCTGAGCGCCGCTGGGCGCTGGCGAACGGTGAAGCCGGCCGGTCGGCACATGGGTCGCTCTCCCACCGGGTCGAGGAGCGTAGGCACCGGGGCAGCTGCCTGCCGGGTGTGAGGCGTCAGTGCCGCGGCAGCTTCAGCGCTGGGGCCGGGGTTTTGGTGCTGCGCCGGCTCCCTGTGGGTGCCGGCAGTGTCGATATCCGACCCGCTCTCCTTCGGACACCGGGATCGGGCCTGAGCTTGCGCTCAGTATCCCGAGTCGCCGTCGGACTCAACGTCCGCCACGCTGCCGGGGTCTCCGTCGTACCCGGCATCCTGCAACATTGGTCCGGTCTCAGCGGGCACAGCACCCTGCACCGTACACCCTGTGAAATCGCCGTGAAGCCTTGCATCCGGCAGTCGGGGCCGCCACTGCACCCCGCCCACGCGGCCGGCCGCGCGCGCGCGCACTCACGTACGTCGCCGCCGCAATAGCCTGTACAAGATGAATCGGCGGCGGTAATTTATTCGCGCGCGGCACGTGCATATGAGCGCCGTTATTCCCAGCTGGCCGCACTATTTCTGTCAGACGGCAGCGATTCCCGGCTAATTTAAAACGCTGCTAATCCGAAAACTTGCCGGCTCGTAGCGGGCCGGGCTGCGCGGCGGCTGGCCGGCGGCTGGACGGCGGCTGGTCGGCGCGGCACGGCCGGGGATTTCCAGGCCGGCGCCGCCGTCGGCCGCCGTCGGCCGCCGTGAGTTAGAGGTAGCAGGCAGCGCCGACTCGGCCGTGTGGATGGCGGCGCGCGCCGGCCTTGGTCGACGGCGACCCATCCGGCCGACACAGTTCGTATTTTACTCGGCATCAGATACGGTGCCGGTATCAGACGTGGCGCGCGGCTGTATCTGTGCCGGCATCGGGGGCCCGTACGGTTTGAATACGGCGGCAGTTTGCGCGCTGTGTGGGCGGGATCGACCTCACCCTGATGTATGTCAGTGAGCTCCGGGTACATGGTGATGTGCCCGATCTTCGGGCTTTGAGAGCTCATTTTTGTTGCGGCTGCTGCTCACTAGCATTACTTGCATTCTGCTCTGCTCACTGCCCGATGTGATTACAGGGGCGAAGCTGGAGGTCTGGCAGATCGGGCCGCGCCCGACGAAAAAAAAATGACGGAATAATTGTGTTGTGTATCATGCATTACTTTCAATATTTTTGGCCAGCATTCAAGACTAACATAATGTAGCCTGGTCATTCGCTATGGTCATGATACGGCTGTCAATAAGTTCGTCTCAATCTTACGCAGGCATACAAAGGGTTTGGATTTGGGTTGACGCCATAGGTGGGACCAGGCTTCTTAGAGCAGCGGCTTTTCAGAAGCAGTGGCTTCTCAGAAGTAGCGACTTCTCAGAAGTAGCGACAAACATGAGTAAAGTGGATTACCCAGAAGTTTATTGGTAATGCTAATTTATCGACGTAGGATAACAACTGTATGAGATAGGTTGACGTAGGTAATGAACTTTTCTTCCGAAAAAATGTCTGTTTAAGCGAGAGCACATAATTACTGTAAACAATTTGGTAAACAATTACTGTAAACAATTTTTGATGACATGTGTATCAGGAGTGGAACCCACTGAATGCTTAATATTGACGAAAAAAAACTTTGCTACATGCTATTTTTCAGGATTTTGTTCCCCGGACCCTCGCCAAGAAGCCTTGCATTCTGCACCAGCACGGAGTTCTGTCGTCCCTGAACCTCAGCGTTGTGCTTTTAAAAGATGGGGATAGCTATTTGTTATAAATATGTTATGAACCAGTGAGAATGGCCCAGCATCGCACCAGTGTGATTGGTTGTGTGTCGTAGGCTTGGTTGTTCCTCATTTGCCGAGCGCAAGGCATCAGTGCCGACACGCGCAATTGGTGGTGCTATTTGTCATTAGCTGGGTCGTTCGTCATCGACACGTTCGTTCTTTGTGGCCGCCGTCTACCGACTGATGACCGACGTCCGGGGGCTGTGAAGCCATCGATGTCGGCGTAATGTACTCCCATAGCCTCAGTTCCCATTGTTGTCGACTGATTTGTGTGCAGACTTTCCACCTACTGATGCAAGCAGACGGCTCTGCAGCTGCATAAGCATCTTCATACTTGTTGAAGGGCAATCTATTACACATTGACTTTGCTGGTTGCATCCGCCGTTTCGGTGTTACCTTGAGCTACCAAAGCCTCCTCGGTCCCACACCATTGAACTGGTCGTCGTGGGCCTTATTCAGCATCGCTCAGAGTGGCTGAGAATTGCCTTACTCAGCATCGCTCAGAATGGCTAAGAATGGCCTTACTCAACACCGCTGAGAATGGCTGAGAATGGTCTTACTCAGCATTGCTCAGAATTGTTGAGAATGGCCTTACTCAACACCGCTGAGAATAGCTGAGAATGGTCTTACTCAGCATTGCTCACAATTGCTGAGAATGGCCTTATTCAACACCACTCAGAATGGCTGAGAATTGCCTTACCCAGCATCGCTCGGAATGGTTGAGGATGTCCTTACTCAACACCGTTCATAATGGCTGAGAATGACCTTGTTCAACACCGCTCAGAAAGGCGATGAACATTTCATTCGACGCGAGGCTCGGAAGGACTCGAGATGCGCCGCTTGCTTGGTAGGTGCGCCGCTGCACGTGCGGGACACGTGCGCAGTGACGTGAGGTGGTGGCGCGCCTCCTGTTCGCCGGATGCGCTCGCAGCCGAGGCCACGTGCAGGCCTGGTCGGCCGAGGCCACGTGCCTGGTCGGCCAGGGCGGCGCCACACGTTACTCCCGACTACATGACTTCATGACCACGTGACTACATGTCCCTGGTGGTGCCGGCGCGGCGGTGGCAAGCGGCGTGCCAGAGGGCCCACCTCCACCCCTTGCCAGAGGGCCCACCTCCACCCCTTGCCGCCGGACATTTGTCGTGATTTATCAACACGACCGCGCTATAATTATTTCCAACAGAGAAACGTGGCCGATGCATCATGATGAATAATTGTGACGGTGCATGTGGCTAGAACAACAGTTGTAAATGGCCCCCAATGAGCTCGCATGCGACTGGTCATTAGGCGACAGCGACGCTAGGGGAGGAGAGGGGGGGGGTGCGGGTGGCGTCCACCGCTGGTAGCGCAGTCGGCCACATCGAACTGCACGAGCACCACCCTCGCGCGCCGGCCCACTCCAATTCCGAAGAATGATTGGCGAAAACGAACTCCTGCGTAATGGCCACCTGGGGCTGAGCTGGCGGCGGCATCGTCGTGGCCAGCCTGCACGACGAGGGTAGAGGCGCTGGCGCTGCGATGGCTGCACTAGGACCGAGTACATCTGCACTGCAGCAGGTCACGGTAGCAGCACTACAGAAGACCAATAGGTCGAGTTAGTAGCGCTGCAGTTTGGTGAGAATGGGACGGACCCGTCTGAGGATATTCGACTGGGAAAAATATCTACCTCGTATTTGTGATTGATCACCGCAATACCGCTGCTTGCCCGCTCAATGTTGGCTTTGCCCCCAATAATTTAAACTTTTAACATGGAACCCTATGGAGTGTGCCCCCAATCCAGTTTGGCCCGCCCGCTACCTTCATGTATTGTGCCCCTCCACCCCACAATAATGTTCAGAAACCAACGCCCTTGAACCCAACCATCCCTGTTTCCATAGCGTCCGCCATTCGGCTTCACTGTCAGCCCCAATGGTGTCTGTCGGTCGATCGGTCAGTCCGGTCGGTCGGTCAGTCCTGTTGGTCAGTCTGTCGGTCTGTCGGTCAGTCTGTCAGCCTGTCGGTCAGTCCTGCGATAGCTGAGCGATTCTCCAGATAAGAGCACCGCAGCAAGTCAAGGCAACAGCAGTCGATTACCGCCACGTTGATGCAGGAGCATCGCATCCAGTCGGCGCGGCAGTACACAGTCCAGTCCGGGTATCAGCTACCTGAGCACTGCACGTCCATGGCGGCCAGCTGATTAACTACCGCTAATGTATTGGCATCGCGCTCCGCAAAGGTGGACATCTGGAAAAACCGGGAGAACTCTCCACCGCTAGTGATCCTTCAGAGCACTGTTGGCACCACACCATGGGACAGTCATCGACAACTGTGTACACTCGTACTGTTGGCACCACACCATGAGACAGTCATCGACAACTGTGTACACTCGTACTGTTGGCACCACAGCATGAGACAGTCATCAACAACTGTGTACACTCGTACTGTTGGCACCACACCATGAGACAGTCATCGACAACTGTGTACACTCGTACTGTTGGCACCACACCATGAGACAGTCATCGACAACTGTGTACACTCGTACTGTTGGCACCACACCATGAGACAGTCATCAACAACTGTGTACACTCGTACTGTTGGCACCACACCATGAGACAGTCATCGACAACTGTGTACACTCGTACTGTTGGCACCACACCATGAGACAGTCATCGACAACTGTGTACACTCGTACTGTTGGCACCACACCATGAGACAGTCATCGACAACTGTGTACACTCGTACTGTTGGCACCACAGCATGAGACAGTCATCAACAACTGTGTACACTCGTACTGTTGGCGCCACACCATGAGACAGTCATCGACAACTGTGTGCACTCGTACTGTTGGCAGCACACCATGAGACAGTCATCAACAACTGTGTACACTCGTACTGTTGGCACCACACCATGAGACAGTCATCGACAACTGTGTACACTCGTACTGTTGGCACCACACCATGAGACAGTCATCAACAACTGTGTACACTCGTACTGTTGGCACCACACCATGAGACAGTCATCGACAACTGTGTACACTCGTACTGTTGGCACCACACCATGAGACAGTCATCGACAACTGTGTACACTCGTACTGTTGGCACCACACCATGAGACAGTCATCGACAACTGTGTACACTCGTACTGTTGGCACCACAGCATGAGACAGTCATCAACAACTGTGTACACTCGTACTGTTGGCACCACACCATGAGACAGTCATCAATAACTGTGTGCACTCGTACTGTTGGCACCACACCATGAGACAGTCATCAACAACTGTGTACACTCGTACTGTTGGCACCACACCATGAGACAGTCATCAACAACTGTGTACACTCGTACTGTTGGCATCACACCATGAGACAGTCATCAACAACTGTGTACACTCGTACTGTTGGCACCACACCATGAGACAGTCATCGACAACTGTGTACACTCGTACTGTTGGCACCACACCATGAGACAGTCATCAACAACTGTGTACACTCGTACTGTTGGCACCACACCATGAGACAGTCATCGACAACTGTGTACACTCGTACTGTTGGCACCACACCATGAGACAGTCATCGACAACTGTGTACACTCGTACTGTTGGCACCACACCATGAGACAGTCATCGATAACTGTGTACACTCGTACTGTTGGCACCACACCATGATACAGTCATCAATAACTGTATGCGGTCGGTCTTAGTTGGCATGTGTGGTGGGGCCTTGACGGGTATGTCCCTGGCGTCACAACAGGTGTCCCGCTGTCACGACTCCAACCCTCCATATTGGTCGGCTTACCACTGCCAAAACTCGAAGCCTCCATATTGTTCGGTTTACCACTGCCACTCCTCGAAGCCTCCATATTGGTCGGCTTACCACTGCCACTACTCGAAGCCTCCACATTGGTCGGCTTACCACTGCCACTACTCGAAGCCTCCACATTGGTCGGCTTACATCTGTCCAGCCTCACGAGCTGCCACAAATAACCGGACAGTTTTGTATATCTGGATCGATGATCAGGTCAGGGCCTTCGTCTCAAAATTGGAATTAGTTGGAAGGTAAACATCCGACCAATAGCGAAGTAACGGCAGGGATATTAGTATGAAGAAGCACCACACCACCAGGAACTAGGAGACACCGGTCCTCTCCGTCCTTCCTCAGGGACGGGTACAGGGGGGGGGGGGGGCACTGGGGTCGTGCTTCCCGCTCCCCATGGGAATGTGGCGCCCCTTCGGCCGGGAAAAGGCCCCATCTGGGAAGGCTCGAGTGCAACCCACCTCAAAGTTTTAAAGCCAGAGGCGTCCCTCCAGATACTTTCGAATTGACGCCCTCCGGACATGACGATTCCCCCATGACAATTCAGATCCGCCCTTGTCCTCCCCAGAACGGATTCCTGCTCTCGCTCCGGGCTAAGTGAAAATGAAGACTCGGACGTCAAGTCATAATAGTGTCACTCGGGTACCAGCAGGCAGGTGGTAACAGGCGTTCACCAACAGGTGTTCAGGTGTTAACAGGCGACAGCAGGGGCAGTTGGCAGGTGACGGTTAGATCGCCAGTGGCAACAGGCGGCACTGGCTATCTGCTAAACCTCGGCCCTCCATCACCAGGGTTGCCATGCATGTGTTGTTACTTCATTTCCTGTTTTCTGGCCACTTTTGCAGAATTTATCATAATATGCATGCCATTACTGAGAGTTACAGAATAATGTGGTAATTTGTCTTTGAGACATTCAGTTATATTTGCTTCAAACCATTTAATTTGCTCTGGCACAATGGCATATGTTACATTTTGTAATTCATCCAGGTATTTTCCAGGTATGTAATTATAATCCATTCATCATATATTTCTAGTCTCGGCAATAATAGATGTGTCATCAGCAAAATGTACATGTTTGCTTGCTCGGAAATTCTGGCTAAGTCGTTCATATATATTATATATATATATATATATATATATATATATATATATATATATATATATATATATATATATATATATATATATATATATATATATATATATATATATATATATATATATATATATATATATATATATATATATATATATATATATATATATATATATATATATATATATGTATACAACTGATCGATAGTATGGACCCAGAAATGAGCCCTGAAGAACACCTGCAGAAATTAACTCTGGTTTAGAAAATTCCCCATTTACTTGAGTTTGCTGATATCCAGTGTCGTACCGAAGAGGGGGGGGGGTGATTGGGAACAGTTCTCCCCCTGAGAAGTTGTGGGACCCCAAAGAATAGGCTCCCAAAAAATCCCGCTGGGATCCCAAAAATGGCACCGGGTCCCCAAAAAAATATTGGAGGCCCAACGTGTCGTGCAGGGGTCCCTTAAATGACGTTGGGGCCCCCAAAATCGCACCAAGGCCCCTGAAAATCACATTGGGGGCCCGAAAATCGTTCCGGTGCCCCTAAAAATGACGCTGTGGCCCATAAAATTGCACCAAAGCCCCTGAAAATATCATTGGGAGCCTCAGATATCGTTTCAGGGCTCCTGAAAATGATGATAACGTACCAAATGGTTGAACCAGGGCCCCTGCAAATACCGCTGGTGACCCCGGAAATCACGCTGAGGCCTCAAAAGGTCGGATCGGGGCCCCTGAAAATCACGCTAGGGGCTCGACAGGTTGCACTGAGGCCCCAAAAGACCCAACGGGACCACCCAATAAATGAAGTCGGGGCAACGAAAATAGGATTCCGGAGATGGAAAATCACTCTGAGGTCCCAATAATCGCTCCGAAAGCCCCCAAAACGTGTTGGGCCCCCAAGAACGTGTCGAGGATACTAAAACCCGCGATATGGATCCCCAAAAATGACGATGGGACCCACAAAATCGTACTTGGATCCAAACATTTCACGCAGCTTCCCTTGAAAATCTCATTGGGGCCTAAAAGTCGTGCCGTAGCCACACAAATCGCAGCTGGCCGCCAACAATCAATTGCTACCCGAAATGCCGGTCTGCGCCCACACAATTTACATCGAAGACTAAAAGAAAAACAGTCGGGCCCCGGAAAAGAAACTTGTTGAGGCACCGAAAAAAAAACGACCCAGAGCCCGAAAAATCATACTGGGCCTCAAGAATATCGCGCAGGGGGCTTACAAAAATATAATGCGAACCATCAAAATAAAAAAGGGACTCCATCGAATCTACCCGCATACGGGAAAATTCAGAACAGGTCCCGAAAGAAAATTCTTCAAATGGCCTTTCTACACTGAAGGATGCCATCGGCTGGAAAAAAAACTCGTTGAGCAGCCGCAGTGGCGCACCAAAGAGGAAAATACTCCCCATCCATCCCGAAGGGGTGGGCTCCAAGAATCGCTCCGGGGTCCCAAAAATCGCTCTGGGCCCCATAAATTATTCGCGTCAGAGCTCCCAGAATTCGCGTAGGGGGCTCTAAATGAATGCAGGGGGCACCAAAAACTCGCACTGGGCCCCCTAAAATTTGCGCTGGGGGCCCACCAAAATCGCGCCGAACCCCCAAATATCGCGCTCAGGACCCCAAATTTCAGTTTTTTCGTCTTTAGTAGAGGTAGAGTGCCATCCGCTAGATATTTGTTACGTTAAATAAAGGGTTATGCTAAAACCGGCTGATGTGGCATCTGGTGATATCAAGCAAGCAAGAGAGGAAAGATGAGAGACGCCGACAAAAAAGAACGTGGCGTAAATAGCCGGCACATACATGGCATTCAGGTTCACATACAGACACACATACATACATACATATCAAACCGTAGAACAGTTGGAAGGAGGACAGCTTCAAATGCTTGTTCTAACAGCTTCATTTGGCTTCAAATGGCTTGTTCTAATTTGGTGCTATGCAAAAAGGTGAAAAATAGTTCGAGGAGCTCTGGGTGCTCGTCACTGAGAAGGATGCTCAGTGAAAGTGAAAGACGATGCTTGGCAATGTACGAGAGGAGGGGGCGACGCCGCAAGTCATATTTAGGACAGGTAGGCAGCAAATGTTGAACAGAGTTACACATGTTACACACTTGGCAATGCGGAGCGCGCCGAAGTCGGCGGAGGAGGAAAGCGTGGGTCAGTTTGGTGTGTCCGAGTCGGAGCCGGGCACGGAGGATCTCGTATGTACATGTGTGTTGTCGGGAGGAGGGCCATTCGGAGAGAAGGGGCTTAATGTGGTGCAAGTGTGTGGTGTTGTGATTCCAGCATGCCTGTAGATATTGTGTATATAATTGATTTGTGGGTGGCAAAAGGTCACCGGGGGCGCCGAGAGGTGGGAGGTCGATCGCTCGATGAGCAAGTTCATCCGCCCACTCGTTGCCCGGTATCCCCATGTGGCCAGGGACTCAGAGCAGTGTGAGTTGGAGGTGAGCGTGATTGGTGTGGTAGAGTTGACAGATTGGGTGGAGTGTGGGATGTGAGGTGTTGTGTATGGCTGCGAGAGCGTCAATGGATGAGCGTGGGTCAGTACAGATAATGATGGGTGTGGTGATGTTGTGTTGAATAATTTGTTGTAGGCAGGTTAGAATTGCCACTAACTCTATCGTGTAAACCGAATGGTGTCGTGTTAATTTTGTTTGACCAGTGTTGGGTCGAATTTTACCAGCGAACCCCCATTTGAAGCATTCCACACGTCAAAAATGGCACAAGCCTATAATGTGACAGCAATTGGCAAAATGTGAGAGGTCTAGCAGAAACCGGAGAATCGCACGGAGTGTGGCGAATGCGCCGAATGCACAAGGCGGGTGTACGCGTGCACGAACGTTGTCGTTTTGACAACCGGGCGTTATTAGCTGGAATGCCTGAAATTAGTAAATTTAAATATATGTATATATGTATATATATATATAGTATATATATATATATATATATATATATGAAAGCAAAGGTGGAACTAATAGGGGGATGTCATTTAATGTGAGCATATATGCTGGGCAAGTAGGATGCATATTACCAGAGTAAATAATACAGGTTTTGTTATTTACCTCATGGCATTATGAAAAGTGGACATGATAAGATGGAATTCCATCTAGCCTTAAGTCGTTCCTTGCAACAGATTGAGTGCTTTTATGCATAGTTTTGCAACATGTTTTGTTTCTCATGCTAAATGTTTTCATAACCATTTTTGAAGTTCAGATCATTTTACACTTATACCTATTTGGTTCAGGGTTATACACCTAAGCATGGAATCATGTGGGTGAAGGAGTTCATGCCCTCCCCCCAGCTTTCGTCATCTGAATCGTTAACCCTTTGGAACAAAGTGCTACTGACATAACTTTTACATAACTGCATACGATCGGTGTTCACAAACTAGAAGTATTTAACATATGCAAATATGACACACTGCCCACCATAAATATGATGTCGATCGATAATACTGACGACAATTCCCGCCATTACAAATCAATGATCGGGTTAACTGAGTGGCTTCGCAGTCGCAATCAATTCCACATTCGGACATGCATTTACCTTATTTGCCTTAGCTGCTGGTACGCACCTACCTGTTTTGTTCGGTACAATCATCTGCTCGGACTTGAGGCAGCCGTGATTGGTGTTCCATCAGCGGTTGTCAGTGACGCGCCCTCCGGCTGGCCACTGATTGGTGTCCACACGTCACGGACTGGTCAGCTGCGGCCGCACGATCGCGGCGCAGTCCGCCCACCAGCCGACAGTTGTGCCGCAGTTCGCCCACCAGCCGACAATTGTGCCGCACTGGCTGCTCTGCGCCGGAGGCCATTCCCGGGCTTCCGGGATCACTCCGCGCCGTGCTTTGCGTCAAGCCGAAGACGTCGCTAGAAGTTGCCACCCAACTGACTGGTTGCTATTTCGTTAGCCCTCGACTTACTTTTAGTTAAGGGCGTATTGAAGCGGTTCGCAGGAAGGGGAAGGCTGTAATGTCAATTCGTCCACAAAATGGTCTAATTCTGTTATGGTCACAATATCTTCCCCCCCCCCCCATTCCCAGTTCTTCCCTTGTGTGCACCATTGTCTCTCTCTCTCTCTCTCTCTCTCTCTCTCTCTCTCTCTCTCTCTCTCTCTCTCTCTCTCTCTCTCTCTCTCTCTCTCTCTCTCTCTCTCTCTCTCTCTCTCTCTCTCTCTATATATATATATATATATATATATATATATATATATATATATATATATATATATATATATATATATATATATATATATATATATATATATATATATATATATATATATATATATATATATATATATATATATATATATATATATATATATATATATATATATATATATATATATATATATATATATATATATATATATATATATATATATATATATATATATATATATATATATATATATATATATATATATATATATATATATATATATCTCTCTCTCTATCTCTCTCTCTCTCTTTATATCTCTCTCTCTCTCTCTATATATATCTATCTCTCTCTCTCTCTCTCTCTCTCTTTTTTTATTATTTTCTCTCTCTCTCTCTCTCTCTCTCTCTCTCTCTCTCTCTCTCTCTCTCTCTCTCTCTCTCTCTCTCTCTCTCTCTCTCTCTCTCTCTCTCTCTCTCTCTCTCTCTCTCTCTCTCTCTCTCTCTCTCCCTCTGTTTTCTCCAGCTGTGTCGCTGTCACTGCTACAGTTGCAATCATTATACCAGCTAAACAGCCTAATAGCTGCCGTTGTCCGTGGCCAAAATTATGAATCCGCCCGTATCCGGGTGGGGAGTCAGATGAGTTCACCTTCCTGCACAACCCAGCCCTCCGATACCATTCGAGTTTGACACACACCACCGCTACCACGGGCGGCTGAGCTCAGCGGCAGCTCTCACAACGTCCACCCTCAGGAACAGTCCCGACACGTCACCACCGCCCTCAGGAGCAGTCCCGACACAGCAACACCGCCCTCAGGAACAGTCTCGACAGGGCAACACCGCCCTCAGGAGCAGTCCCGACACGTCACCACCGCCCTCAGGAGCAGTCCCGACACAGCAACACCGCCCTCAGGAGCAGTCCCGACACAGCAACACCGCCCTCAGGAGCAGTCCCGACACAGCAACACCGCCCTCAGGAGCAGTCCCGACACGGCACCAGAGCCCTCAGGAACAGTCCCGACACAGCAACACTGCCCTCAGGAGCAGTCCCGACACAGCAACACCGCCCTCAGGAACAGTCCCGACACGGCACCACCGCCCTCAGGAACAGTCCTCGACAGGGCAACACCGCCCTCAGGAGCAGTCCCGACACAGCAACACCGCCCTCAGGAGCAGTCCCGACACGGCAACACCGCCCTCAGGAGCAGTCCCGACACAGCAACACCGCCCTCAGGAACAGTCCCGACACGGCACCACAGCCCTCAGGAGCAGTCCCGACACAGCAACACCGCCCTCAGGAGCAGTCCCGACACACCAACACCGCCCTCAGGAGCAGTCCCGACACAGCAACACCGCCCTCAGGAGCAGTCCCGACACAGCAACACCGCCCTCAGGAACAGTCCCGACACAGCAACACCGCCCTCAGGAGCAGTCCTGACACAGCAACACCGCCCTCAGGAGCAGTCCCGACACACCAACACCGCCCTCAGGAGCAGTCCCGACACAGCAACACCGCCCTCAGGAGCAGTCCCGACACAGCAACACCGCCCTCAGGAGCAGTCCTGACACAGCAACACCGCCCTCAGGAGCAGTCCCGACACAGCAACACCGCCCTCAGGAGCAGTCCCGACACGGCAACAGCCCACGACGTCCCGACAGGCCAGCAGTCCCGACACACCAACACCGCCCTCAGGTAGGCAGTCCCGACACGGCAACACCGCCCTCAGGAGCAGTCCCGACACAGCAACACCGCCCTCAGGAGCAGTCCCGACACAGCAACACCGCCCTCAGGAGCAGTCCCGACACAGCAACACCGCCCTCAGGAGCAGTCCCGACACACCAACACCGCCCTCAGGAGCAGTCCCGACACAGCAACACCGCCCTCAGGAGCAGTCCCGACACAGCACCACGCGCCCAGAGTGTGCTGGACTCAGGCAACCGATCGTGTTTCGCAGGTCGGTCTCGGAGGTCGGTCTCGAAGGTCGGTCTCGAAGGTCGGTCTCGGAAACCGATCTCGGAGATCAGTCTCGGAGGTCGGTCTCGGATGTCGGCGTCGGAATAGGATGAGTGGCCGACGTGCTCTAACCTTTGGCACGTCACTACCGGTGTTCAGCTGGCAGTTGCGGTGGCGTCGCGGCCGTTCTCATCACTGATGGTGCTCTATAATTCAGAAGCCCCGCTTGACGACCTGGTGGGGAGGGAAAGTGGGAGGACACCAGTTGGTGAGGCCGGCCGCTCCGTAACGCTGTGGTGATAACCAGCTACAGCCAGGAACTCGAATAACATGCCAACTGGAAGGGAACTGCCGCCTCCGGTTATCGGAATATCTCTTCATTTTCGGGAGCCATATTGTTTAAACTAACAAAATATTTCATTTTCGAATACATTTCTGGATCACTTCAACCCCCTCCCTCGGTGGCAAAATATTGCATGTGTCCCTGGCTGCAGCCCCGTTGCGCGGCCTGCAGCGCGGCCTGCAGCGCGGCCTGCAGCGCGGCCTGCAGCGCGGCCTGCAGCGCGGCCCAGCCTGCAGAAGGGCAGTTGTCTCTGCACGGAACCAATAACAAAATCAACGCGCCTGTTTAGACGGTTGTCGAGTCGCCGTGCAGCCAGCGAGGCGGCAATTGTCCCACAGTAGGTGACCGCTCCGGTGGCGTGGGCGACTCCCATCGCGGCCGGGGAGGCGGCAATTGTCCCATGGTAGGTGACCGCTCCGGTGGCGTGGGCGACTCCCATCGCGGCAGGGGAGGCGGCAATTGTCCCACAGTAGGTGACCGCTCCGGTGGCTTGAGCTACTACCATCACGGCTGGGGAGGCGGCAATTGTCCCATGGTAGGTGACCGCTCCGGTGGCGTGGGCGACTCCATCGCGGCCGGGAGGCGGCAATTGTCCCAAGTAGGTGACCGCTCCGGTGGCGTGGCGACTCCCATCGCGGCCGGGGAGGCGGCAATTGTCCCATAGTAGGTGACCGCCCGGTGGCGTGGGCGACCCCATCGCGGCCGGGAGGCGGCATTGTCCCAGTGGTGACCGCTCCGGTGGCGTGGGCGACTCCCATCGCGGCCGGGGAGGCGGCAATTGTCCCACAGTAGGTGACCGCTCCGGTGGCTTGAGCTACTCCCATCGCGGCAGGGGAGGCGGCAATTGTCCCATGGTAGGTGACCGCTCCGGTGGCGTGGGCGACTCCCATCGCGGCCGGGGAGGCGGCAATTGTCCCACAGTAGGTGACCGCTCCGGTGGCGTGGGCGACTCCCATCGCGGCCGGGGAGGCGGCAATTGTCCCACAGTAGGTGACCGCTCCGGTGGCGTGGGCGACTCCCATCGCGGCAGGGGAGGCGGCATTGTCCCTAGTGGTGACCGCTCCGGTGGCGTGGGCGACTCCCATCGCGGCAGGGGAGGCGGCAATTGTCCCACAGTAGGTGACCGCTCCGGTGGCGTGGGCGACTCCCATCGCGGCCGGGGAGGCGGCAATTGTCCCACAGTAGGTGACCGCTCCGGTGGCTGGCACTACCATCGCGGCCAGGAGGCAGCAATTGTCCCATGGTAGGTGACCGCTCCGGTGGCGTGGGCGACTCCCATCGCGGCCGGGGAGGCGGCAATTGTCCCACAGTAGGTCACCGCTCCGGTGGCGTGGGCGACGAGCAGTTTGCAAGGCTGCCTCAGAATGCTGACGCTGATGCAGGTGCAGATGCGAATCTGGCTGGGATTGGCTATGTGAGACTGCTTGGTAGTCTGGATAGATGAGATTGACTGCATGGGACTGCTTGGAAGTCTGGATGAGATTGACTGCATTGGACTGCTTAGAAGTTTGGATGGTAGGTCTTAGTCTTCAGGCTGTTTTTAAGTCTGGTTCGGATTGGCTGTGATGCTGTTTGAACGTATGGTTGAGATTGGTTGTGGTGCTGTTTGGACGTATGGTTCGGATTGGCTGTGATGCTGTTTGGACGTACGGTTGGGATTAGTTGTGGTGCTGTTTGGACGTATGGCTGGGATTGGCCGTGTGAGAGTGGAAGTATGGTTGTCATTGGCCGTGTGAGACTTGGGAAGTCTGGCTAGGATTAGCAGTGTGATGATGTTTGGAAGTGCGGCCTGGCTTGGTTGCGTGACTGTCAGGGGGTGTGAGGTGTATCGAAAATTGGGTGAGAATGAGTAAGCTTAGACTAGGTGTATAAGCTCGTATAATGGAATAGATTAGACTGTCTGTGTGGGGGCGTTTGCACCTCCGCATTAAGTGTGGTGAGTGAGAACGAATTCACATTTGCTTGTTTCGAGAGATCGTGTAAAAATTAGCTTCGACAGGTTGTGTAATTCTTCGGAATATACAGGTCCGGGTAGATGTTTGTTGAAATGTTTGTTTCGCAAACATTTCATGGGCATGAACAATTCCAATTGGTCTCACAATACACCTTACAATTATATGAGGCGCATCCCAATTTCCAACTAGCACAACAGAAAGCTAATTGCGAGCTGGGGCGAAGTACGACGAAGTCTACTCTGTCTATATATAGAACAGAAGTTAATCTCAGCAACACGAATGTTTTCGGTGCTTTCGGAACCATATATATATATTCTGCCAAGACACCCCTGACTAACGGCTTATCGCGGATTGCATGGGTATGTGGTCATGTTACATGCACTATATGCCCGGGGTGAATGCTGTATGCAGTTGATACGCCCCTACACCCCAATAATAACAACAACCTGCCCCGAGGCCGGCTGACCACTCGGAAAGGCCAGGCTAGTGGCGGTCTATGCACATGTTCACACGGGCGTCGCGCAAGTTGCGGCTCGTCAAGTTCTTAATTCGGTGTTGTGTAATTAATGTTTTATCGGCACATGCTAAGCGGAAGAGCTCAGAGAAGAATAGAACCGGGACACAGCGAGGAGAGTGCAATTGTGTTCGACATATGTACATATATATATAAATATATATATATATATATATATATATATATATATATATATATATATTATATATATATATATATATATTTTTTTTTTTTTTTTTTTTTTTTTTGATATATGTATATATATATATATATATATTATATATATATATATATATATATATATATATATATATATATAAATATATACTGTATTCGGCAGATGCCCCTGATTTCGGTAAGTTTGTAGTCACTATTGACTAATACTGATTTTTTTTTATTCGCACATTTTTCTTGGATTTATATTCATTTGCTTTTGATTTGTTATCTTTGTTCAGAGTTTTAGGGTGGATACGAAATGGGTATGGATTTATATTTGTTTTTCAACTTGCAAGTTTTTTTCAGTTCTCAACACCTCCAGGTCCTACTTCTAAACCGAGCTTCTTTGCCAGATATGCAACTCGCATACCGCTCGGACTGCACTGCGCCGCATTATCACACTTTATTGTATTAATTTCCTCAATGTCTGCACTTACACGAATACTGGGACACAATAAGGTGCATGCCCTCGTCCATCCAGTGCCTAATGACGCCTAATACTGGTATGCGAAACGTGACGACACCATCCAATACTAGCATAAAAGGCATGCTACTTTTTTGTGATCATGGCCAAGTGACAGCCCGCGCGCTGTGGAAGTTACGTTAACCGGAAAGCTGTTTTCCGGGAAAATAAGCTACGTTACGGGTTCAAACAAAATGAGTGATTTATGGTCAATGGTACGTTTGTGTGAAGGCCATTTACGGTAGACCGGTTTATGTACGTCCGGCGCAATGCACACACACAGGGTGTTCAATGCTCAGAAGCGACCACCTAACCCAGTGAGCAGGCGGGTCCCCAGTCAGTCATCGAGGACGCTGCGATTCTGTTGAACCGCAGCGCCACCTCCAATCGTCGGGTTCCCGCCGGTCTCAGAACCGCAGAGCTTTGCCCTCGAGAATGCACACACCGTTTCTGTCATATAACGTTTATTTTGTGCATCACAATGCTGTACAATGAAGAATCAGAAGAAGTAGACATACTCCTGTGGGATTGGGAAAACCTTGCACAGTGTGCCGAAGGGTGTGCGGGCAAAATCCAGACGGAATGTGCCGTACTTGTCACGTTGAACTGATACCTGTCAATAGGTAATCTGAAAGAAATAAAGTATGCTACTGATTCTATCTAAGCATGCGTTGCGAAAGTCATATTGCAAACGTGCAGGGACAAGTCCAGGAGTTTTGATCGGTGTGAGGTAGGGGCGCAGCAAGGATTTTCTTAAGAGGGGTACCCCTTGTCCCCCCAAAATATAGTGTTATTAAGCATTCGGCGTGTGAAGGAAGCCGAAAATTTCCAGTTTGCCCTGATGTAAAACCAAAAATGTCGTGTTTGATCTAGTGTAAACTTGTTTCTTAAAGGAGGGTGAGTACCGCCCCCCCCCGATGGGCTACGTCTGTGGTATGGGGCAATTATTCTGGAGGGGCGCAATTTCACCGGATGGAAGTGCCTTTTACTCTGAGGGTCACCATCGGTCCAGAAGCTCGCTTATGAGGGGGAGGGAGTGCCCTTTCCCGTCGCATTGGTGCCATATCTCTATCAGGGAGCACATGCCACCAGTTGCCATCCCCTGGATCCGCCTCTGCAGGTGCAATGCAATGCAATGCAGATGCAACGTCGGCTTTGGCCTGCACAACACCAACCGTCTCCAACTTTACGTTGTTTAACTTAGCACGCAACGCCGTCATAATAATTTGGAACATCACCTCTGACGGTGTTCTTCCACCTATGCACGCAGAGCAGCATTCCGAAGCGCCCTAAAGCCCCCCCCCCCCCCCCCACCTGGCCTTGACATGCCGCTCTCCTCGCTTCTCTTCGTTGCTCAGCCTTCTGTTTCTGCTCTCATGAAATCAACCTTCGACGTAACTGACCACATGAATCACAACCGGCCTGGCAAAACAAAATACTAGGGTTGATTTGCGTGAGATTGCAAGTTAACACGCGCACTGGAGGGGGCGAAATCCGCCCACCCCTCCGGTTTTTCGTACATAACTGCAGATTTTACCGGTCGATATACGCGATTTTCTGCGTACCTGCTTAGAAATGACCGGCGCGTCGTTTAAAGCAAGACAAATGGAAATCGGAAATGAAAAAAATTCGAGTTAGTGGCCGTTAAAGTCAAAAAAATTATTAGCGCCAGACCACAAAAATCGGCGCTGATGCGCTTCCCGTATATCCGCAAAAGGGAAGTGTTCTTGGCAATACTAACGACTTGTTTGATGTATATTGATATGCTATATAGTTTCAAGATCATGTTAGTTCACCGAGGTCAAGTCAGGTCAAGTTCATGACAGGTTAATGGAACCAAACTTGGTCAACTGGAATTTTGTCATAAATGCACTACTGTTTGTCATTTCTACTGTTTGTCATTGCATTTCCATACTTTATTCATGTACTTCACTCCTTTTTTCGCGAAGCCGATTACGTCGAGCTGCCCGACGGAGCAGTCGGGCGGGCGGCCCGGTTCCGGTAACTGGAACAGGTAACTGACCTGATAAAGTGCTGCTATATAGGTGACCTGAGGTCAAATGTGGGGTCTAGCATCTGTATTGCATCATTAGTAATGTCAAAAACATCATTGATGCCCATTTTCGAGCATTTAAACACAATCACAGCGATCCATAACAATGACAAGCCAAGCCACGCAAAACAAGAAAAGTTTGACAAATGTGACCTCATTTGACCTTGAAGATATTGACCAAAGGTCATGAAATTTGCACACAATAGAGATCACTACCGTACCCATCCATCCTGCGAATTTTGTTCCTCCAGCTTTATTAGGAGCCGAGGTCTTAGGGGGGGAGAGGGCGGAATCCGCCCCCACCCCTCCAGTGCGCGTAATTTTCACAGGCCCTCCAGGGCGCGTGTTAACAAATAGGTTCATGCTTTTAGAGCCGCCATTGCATTATAAGTGCCTCTGTGACGTAAGTTCCATGTCTTTCTTCTTTGGTGCTACCTTTTGTAAAGATCAAGGTGAGATATATTCGGTTAAAGGCTGAGTTGCACATATTTGCACCGATGTTAAAGTTTTTTTTTCGTGTTTCTCAATGACGGTGTTTTAAATTTCCTTCATGTAGGTATTACAATATGTGCAAGCAACAGTCCACGATGGACGTTTTAGTGTGTGGGCAACGATCCCTAACTACAGGAACAAAATCGCTCACTAGGTGGGTGGGGGTTGCCCACGCAGTAAGCACGTTAAGCGTTAAAATAGGCCCTGTAGTGTGCAGGGTTGCAATTGTATATAAAAAGGCCCTGTAGTGTGTATTGTGCAGGGTTAAAATAGGGTGTAGTGTGCAGTGAGCATGTCACATTGCCCTGCAGCTACATACACTGGTGAATGGTGAGACGTAAATTCCTCGATGCCAGGTTGACGATCATATAGAGATTAAATCATTCTCGTTTGGACGGTTTTGGCATCTATTGGGGTGGCAATCCACACCTACAGCAGGGTTTTGCTGTTAGCCATACGAGGTATGTGACAGACTCGTAGACGTAGACTGACTCGTAGGTATGTGACAGCCTGGTAGACGTAGACTGACTCGTAGATATGTGACAGCCTGGTAGACGTAGACTGACTCGTAGATATGTGACAGACTCGTAGACATAGACGGACTCGTAGACATGTGACAGCCTGGTAGACGTAGACTGACGCGTATATATGTGACAGCCTGGTAGACGCAGACTGACTCGTAGATATGTGACAGACTCATAGACGTAGACGGACTCGTAGATATGTGGCAGCCTGGTAGCGTCTGATATTCTGCAGGTGACAGCCTGGATGCTTTTCACCTCTGATAACACGCACCCACCGGCTTTCGGTCGTCGCGAGAAGAGTTTCAGGGGTTGGGGGAGATGGCTGCATCAATGAGCACGGGTTAATAGGAATGTAATGTTATCGGATGAAACATTGTATTTTTTTTTTTTTTTTTTTTTTAAATAAAAATATTATTTTTAAGCATTTCGCTGGACGATGCATGGACAAAACAAAACTCATTTTTCCTTAGTAAAATATGCGTCGTAGTAGAAATATCTCCGTAGTGAAATAAGATATATCATAGGCATGGCAGTCATCCAGAAAAAAACAGATGCGTAGACGCGGCGGCATACGATTTAGGAAGACACAACTTACGCTTACTTTCGTAACGATGATTTTTATCCAGTTGAATTTTAGTTAGCTTATATTTAGCTTCGTTTGAATTAGGAGTTAATGTTAACTTTGAATTGAAATAGCTGCCTTTGAATCCGTCGGTTTCTGAAAATCATTGTCATGGTTTCCTGTTTTCAACCTCATGTAATTGTTCGTAAAATATGAACAAACACAGACGTGCTGCAGTGGACTTCCACACTATGGACATGCATAACGTCATCAATAAAATACCAACGCTAACCAGGAGTGAACGCTTCGGAACTCCATCGGTGGAATATTTTTGCATACGGGAACACAGTTCATGTCTGCCTACCGTGACACAGTTCATGTCTACCGTGACACAGTTCATGTCTGCCTACCGTGACACAGTTCATGTCTACCGTGACAGTTTATGTCTGCCTACCGTGATACAGTTCATGTCTGCCTACCGTGAATACAGTTTATGTCCTACCGTGACACAGTTCATGTCTGCCCACCGTGGCACAGTTCATGTCTACCGTGACAGTTTATGTCTGCCTACCGTGATACAGTTCATGTTACCGTGAACAGTTCATGTGGACGCTCGTCTGCCTACCGTGACACAGTTCATGTCTACCGTGGCACAGCTCATGTCTGTCTACCGTGATACAGTTCATTTCGTGACAGTTTATGTCTTCCTACCGTGATACAGTTCATGTTTGCCTACCGTGACACAGTTCATGTCTGCCTACCGTGATACAGTTCGTCTGCCTACCGTGACACAATTCATGTCTGCCTACAGTGACACAGTTCATGTCTGCCTACCGTGACACAGCTCATGTCTGCCTACCGTGACACAGTTCATGTCTGCCTACCGTGATACAGTTCATGTCTACCGTGACACAGCTCATGTCTGCCTACCGTGATACAGTTCGTGTCTGCCTACCGTGACACAGTTCATGTCTGCCTACCGTGATACAGTTCATGTCTGCCTACCGTGATACAGTTCATGTCTACCGTGACACAGCTCATGTCTGCCTACCGTGATACAGTTCGTGTCTGCCTACCGTGACACAGTTCATGTCTGCCTACCGTGATACAGTTCATGTCTGCCTACCGTGATACAGTTCATGTCTGCCTACCGTGATACAGTTCATGTCTACCGTGACACAGTTCATGTCTGCCTACCGTGGTACATCTCGTCTGCCTACCGTAACACAGTTCATGTCTACCGTGATGCAGTTCATGTCTGCCTACCTCGTCTGCCTACCGTAACACAGTTCATGTCTACCGTGATGCAGTTCATGTCTGCCTACCGTGATACAGTTCATGTCTTCCTACCGTGACACAGTTCATGTCTGCCTACCATGGCACAGCTCATATCTACCTACCGTGACACAGTTCATGTCTACCGTGATGCAGTTCATGTGTAGCTCATGTTCAGTTCATGTCATGCATTTTTGCCAGACACAGTTCATGTCTATCGTGACACAGTTTATGTCAATTGTAAGGTCACGTAAGCTTCCCCGCAACACTTAATGAATCGAAGCCGGCGTGAAACTGCTAGCGTACATGCAGGCAGTCGAGGACGTCGATGCGTATTTGCGGTGCCACATGCATGCTACGCCACATAAATCACTTCCATCGCATGGCGATCGTTCAACTGACCCCCGCCCTTCCCCTTCCCCACGAGCACCGTAGTGCAAACACAGACCTGGTCAACTGTGCCTGTGGCGACGCACCGCCCTTCATGCGGCGGAC
The DNA here is from genome assembly GCA_034440615.1 of Ashinkailepas kermadecensis. Classification (NCBI taxonomy): domain Eukaryota; kingdom Metazoa; phylum Arthropoda; class Thecostraca; family Neolepadidae; genus Ashinkailepas; species Ashinkailepas kermadecensis. Next base: position 63,519 of record JAOTOM010004276.1, read on the forward strand.
GGTGAACTGGTGAACTGTTCCGGTGACGACACATGCGGCGGACGTCCGAACTGGTCAACTGTGCCTGTGGCGGCACATGTGGCGGACGTTCGAACTGGTCAACTGTGCCGGTGGCGACACATTGTCATGTGGCGGACGTCCGAACTGGTCAACTGTGCCTGTGGCGGCACATGTGGCGGACGTCCGAACTGGTCAACTGTGCCGGTGGCGGCACATGCGGCGGACGTCCGAACTGGTCAACTGTGCCTGTGGCGGCACATGTGGCGGACGTCCGAACTGGTCAACTGTGCCGGTGGCGACACATTGTCATGTGGCGGACGTCCGAACTGGTCAACTGTGCCGGTGGCGGCACATGTGGCGGACGTCCGAACTGGTCAACTGTGCCGGTGGCGGCACATGTGGCGGACGTCCGAACTGGTCAACTGTGCCGGTGGCGACACATTGTCATGTGGCGGACGTCCGAACTGGTCAACTGTGCCGGTGGCGACACATTGTCATGTGGCGGACGTCCGAACTGGTCAACTGTGCCGGTGGCGACACATTGTCATGTGGCGGACGTCCGAACTGGTCAACTGTGCCGGTGGCGGCACATGTGGCGGACGTCCGAACTGGTCAACTGTGCCTGTGGCGGCACATGTGGCGGACGTCCGAACTGGTCAACTGTGCCGGTGGCGGCACATGTGGCGGACGTCCGAACTGGTCAACTGTGCCGGTGGCGACACATTGTCATGTGGCGGACGTCCGAACTGGTCAACTGTGCCGGTGGCGGCACATGTGGCGGACGTCCGAACTGGTCAACTGTGCCGGTGGCGGCACATGTGGCGGACGTTCGAACTGGTCAACTGTGCCGGTGGCGACACATTGTCATGTGGCGGACGTCCGAACTGGTCAACTGTGCCGGTGGCGGCACATGTGGCGGACGTCCGAACTGGTCAACTGTGCCGGTGGCGGCACATGTGGCGGACGTCCGAACTGGTCAACTGTGCCGGTGGCGACACATTGTCATGTGGCGGACGTCCGAACTGGTCAACTGTGCCGGTGGCGACACATTGTCATGTGGCGGACGTCCGAACTGGTCAACTGTGCCGGTGGCGACACATTGTCATGTGGCGGACGTCCGAACTGGTCAACTGTGCCGGTGGCGGCACATGTGGCGGACGTCCGAACTGGTCAACTGTGCCTGTGGCGGCACATGTGGCGGACGTCCGAACTGGTCAACTGTGCCTGTGGCGGCACATGTGGCGGACGTCCGAACTGGTCAACTGTGCCGGTGGCGACACATTGTCATGTGGCGGACGTCCGAACTGGTCAACTGTGCCGGTGGCGGCACATGTGGCGGACGTCCGAACTGGTCAACTGTGCCGGTGGCGGCACATGTGGCGGACGTTCGAACTGGTCAACTGTGCCGGTGGCGACACATTGTCATGTGGCGGACGTCCGAACTGGTCAACTGTGCCGGTGGCGGCACATGTGGCGGACGTCCGAACTGGTCAACTGTGCCGGTGGCGGCACATGTGGCGGACGTCCGAACTGGTCAACTGTGCCGGTGGCGCACATTGTCATGTGGCGGACGTCCGAACTGGTCAACTGTGCCGGTGGCGACACATTGTCTGTGGCGGACGTCCGAACTGGTCAACTGTGCCGGTGGCGGCACATGCGGCGGACGTCCGAACTGGTCAACTGTGCCTGTGGCGGCACATGTGGCGGACGTCCGAACTGGTCAACTGTGCCGGTGGCGGCACATGTGGCGGACGTCCGAACTGGTCAACTGTGCCGGTGGCGGCACATGTGGCGGACGTCCGAACTGGTCAACTGTGCCGGTGGCGGCACATGCGGCGGACGTCCGAACTGGTCAACTGTGCCGGTGGCGACACATGCGGCGGAGTCCGAACTGGTCAACTGTGCCGGTGGCGACACATTATCATGCGGCGGACGTCCGAACCCGGCCACAGGGAGCTGCATTTGCGGCCGGCTGTGTGGAAATGCAGTGGTCACACCCGCCGACCGGGTCACGCCGACGTCACGAGCCGACAGCCACCTGGCGTCGGCGCTGAGAACCCCGGCCGGCCGGCCGACGGGCACTCTGCGAGTCTCTGTCAGCAGAGGTCACGCCGGGGCCGGGTCACCAGTCTCCGGTCGGCGGCCAGCACGGGCGTAGTCGGCGGGCTGGTCGGCCGTACACAGCTCGGCCGGTGTCCTCGCCAGGCCAGCGGACCCGATGCTCGGCGAGATTATCTCCGTACAGCCGCCGGCCGCCGTGGACCTCCTGCTGCGGCTGCTGCGGATGTCAGCTGTTGGTGACGCTCGGGTGACGCTGCTGTCAGACACGGCCACGATCGATGGCTTCTTCCAGCACCGGCACCGGCGTGTGCACGGTGCACAGGGTTCAATGTGGAACGGAGGCACCCGGGAGGAGTGGGAAAATACACATACGTATAACTATTTCTATATCAATATCTATGTGTATATATATATATATATATATATATATATATATATATATATATATATATATATATATATATATATTACGCGAGCGAGCGTGTCATGAAAAGAATCGGTCGCTGTACAGTCCAGTTAATATCCTGCATTAAGAAGTACCGTTTCTTTAAGAGAACTTCGGTACCGCATGTCCATGAAATCTGACATTCATACGCTTTCAATTCATGATTGATCCCAACAGCAAAGCAATGTAATAAACTGCCCTATCCGGAATTATCGCAGCAACAAATCGAACGGAACGACTTGAAATCTATTGATCACGGAATACAACTTCATGAATTCTGACAACATATTATGCAAGGATTCAGGCCAGCCTCGATATTACAAGTTCATGGTGACTGCTTGGTGGCGACATTCCTGCTTTCCGATGGTTCATACTCATGTGCTGCTTTGACTTTCAACGTGCTGGTGTGCTGCCAAGAACACTGTGAGGATTCAATCATGATAAATCATTTCATATCGAATTGTGAGTAGACATCGTGTTTGCATAATCAGTTGAGCTACTTTCGGAAGACGTCAGGGCAGTCTGCTGTCGGAGTGTCTACACGTGGCTCCCAAAGGCGTCAGGGCAGTCTGCTGTCGGAGTGTCCATACGTGGCTCCCAAAAGCGTCAGGGCAGTCTGCTGTCGGTGTGTCTACACGTGGCTCCCAATGGCGTCAGGGCAGTCTGCTGTCGGTGTGTCTACACGTGGCTCCCAAAGGCGTCAGAGCAGTCTGCTGTCGGTGTGTCTACACGTGGCTCCCAAAGGCGTCAGGGCAGTCTGCTGTCGGAGTGTCCATACGTGGCTCCCAAAGGCGTCAGGGCAGTCTACTGTCGGTGTGTCTACACGTGGCTCCCAAAGGCGTCAGGGCAGTCGGCTGTCGGAGTGTCCATACGTGGCTCTCAAAGGCGTCAGGGCAGTCTGCTGTCGGTGTGTCCATACGTGGCTCCCAAAGGCGTCAGGGCAGTCTGCTGTCGAAGTGTCCACACGTGGCTCTCAAAGGCGTCAGGGCAGTCTGCTGCCGGTTTCTTCATACGTGGCTCCCAAAGGCGTTAGGGCGGTCTGTTGTCGACATGGCCATACGTGGCCCCGAAAGCTCAGTACCGAGTAGTATTTGCATCACTATCAGGTTTTCTTTACCAACCACGCCATTTACCTGCGGGAGACGTTCGTGTCACGGACGCTGGAATTGGCAACGTGTGACCGAAGTGGCACCACCCTCCATGGAAGCGCTTCCGGCGTGGCTGCAGCGTGTTGGGTAGCCAATAATGGGCTGTTTCCTGCTGCCGCTCGACCCTCCACCAACGGCTGGTCAGGGCTGGTCCGAATTTTGCCCCCTTCCTCTAGAACAATTATTCTTAATTAGTGGCTTCATCTTTGGGGAGGTCAATGTGACAGGCAGTGACTGCAGTCTCGCCGTACTGCAGTGACTGCAGTGACACAGTGACTGCAGTCTCGCCGTACTCAGGTCGTCGGTCAGAGATTGAAGGCTGTCGAGGGCTAATCCAGTCTATCATCTGAGAGGTGAGGCGACACACGGAGTTGTTGAGAGAAGTTTCGGTCGATCGGTCGAAGCACAAATTATACCCATTAAACATCTTTTAATATGAGACGGTGTAGCGACTACAAGGATATTAAGCACGTGTTGTCAGAGTAAACGGAATCTATAATCGAACAAAGCCAAGCAAAACTACCTTTTTCTTTAAAAATGTGCTACCTTGTGACTAGGCCATGCCTTAACAACATCTCTATTTGAAGTAGAAAACTTGAATGATGCACAGCACACCGAACGTGCACACTACTTTCCTATCAATGTCGTTAAAAATACAATGTCCACATATTTCCCAGCCACTTCCTCCCTGCCGGCGGCGCGGCGGTGCAAAGTGTGCCAGCGCGGGCCCGGCGTCGCCTCCCACCAGCAGCGTCGTCATCAGGCCGCCCTGTCTGGTCGCTGACCCGACGAGGTGCGCCGGCTCGCACCTGGGGACCCAGCCGGCGGCGGCGGCGGCGGCCGGCGGCGGCCGGCACACGCCGCCGCCGACCCGGCCACACATTTCATTTAGCTTTATCGGCGGTTTACGAGCGCGTGTATGACGCGGCCAGCTGGCGCTATCAGCGGCAGACGGCCGCCGCCGCGCCCTCTGCCGGCCGACGGTGGCGCAGATCGGCTAGCCGATAAACCGGTCAGTGGCGGCCGGGCGCGCCGGCCGGCACCGCCCGCCCGTCGACCGTCGACGTCGGCGACCTCGGCACGTGCTGGCGACACGAGCAGGTGGGCCGCGCACGCCGGCCCGGCGGCAACGTGGTCACGCCGGAACCGCGCACAGAGCGAGTGGGTGAGTTGAACCGGCTGGTGAAAAGCTCAGCGGGCATGACTCCGCCACCACTTGGCTAAAGTTGGGAGAAGGGGCTACTGCCATGATGATAGCCGTTATGCTGCCTGAGCTTAGCCTGTAGCTAAGTTAGACGTCGATGCATCAGCAGCTGATGCGTGTCCTCCAGTTGACCCTCACTAGCTACCCCGTAAGAACATCGAGCGCTTTCCTCCCAACTGCCGACGCGTCGCCACGCTGCAGCGCATCCCACCAGCAGCACGCTGGTGCGGTGCGCTGGTGGGGCCGCCGGTCACGTGACCCTGTCGGAGGCGTGTCGCGGATGTCCCACCAGCAGCACGCTGGTGCGGTGCGCTGGTGGGGCCGCCGGTCACGTGACCCTGTCGGAGGCGTGTTGCGGATGTCCCACCAGCAGCACGCTGGTGCGGTGCGCTGGTGGGGCCGCCGGTCACGTGACCCTGTCGGAGGCGTGTCGCGGATGTCCCACCAGCAGCACGCTGGTGGGGTGCGCTGGTGGGGCCGCCGGTCACGTGACCCTGTCGGAGGCGTGTCGCGGATGTCCCACCAGCAGCACGCTGGTGCGGTGCGCTGGTGGGGCCGCCGGTCACGTGACCCTGTCGGAGGCGTGTCGCAGCCGTCGAGTGCCCGGCCTGCGTCTGGGGATTGTCGGTAATCGTGTCGGCCGTGTCCAGGGATATATTGACAGGAGCCATTAGCGCGCGACGACAGCGAGAGCGATCGGCGGTGGCGGGCCGCTCGTCCGGTCGACGCCGCCCGGCAGTGTTCTGTGGCGTTCGGCGTTCTGTGGCGTTCTGTAGCGATCGGCGGTGGCGGGCCGCTCGTCCGCCGCACTGCCGACACCGGACACCGACTCCGACCTTCGGGCGGCCGTCGCAGCCCATCTCGCCGCAGTGTTCTGTGGCGTTCTCGGACCTTTCTGGGCTCCTCGGAGTAGTCTGCGGTGTACTGGTGCCTTCATGCAATCCTTCTGAGATGACACCCTTCAGAAGGTGTTATCGGGAGGGCGCTGGATAATTTTTCGGCGTTTGTGAGGTCTGTTAAGTTGTGAATAAAATCAGATTTTGTGTGGATTGCTTGGACTTGCAGAAATTTGAAGCGTGCGGCGAACGAAGTGCCTTTCCGGTCGTTTTTGCCAATTAAAAGTCGTAAACGCAATATTAATATGAACAGGCGGCGTGGTATCACGTACCCCATGTCCCCATGTCGGAATTAACAAGGGAGTAGTCCCAGGTATTTTCAGGTGTCTTCTTGAGCCATGAATACGGTAGCCATTGAAACTGGCAACCTACTTGTGTTGTGGTTGCCCTGCTAATGTGGCAAACATCTGATATTGCGCCTCTGCAGTTGCATGACATTTGCCGCCGGTAGCGTCAACTCATTGCCACCGGTCGTAGATACTTCGCAATGTCACCGGTAGGGTCAACTCATTGTCACCGGTCGTAGTTACTTCACAATGTCACCGGTAGGGTCAACTCATTGTCACCGGTCGTAGATACTTCACAATGTCACCGGTAGGGTCAACTCATTGTCACCGGTCGCAAACACTTCACAATCTCACCGGTAGGGTCAACTCATTGTCACCGGTCGTAAACACTTCACAATGTCACCGGTAGGGTCAACTCATTGTCACCGGTCGTAGATACTTCGCAATGTCACCGGTAGGGTCAACTCATTGTCACCGGTCGTAGACACTTCGCAATGCCACCGGTAGGGTCAACCCATCGCTGCTGGTCGTAAACACTTCACAATATTCACTATGCGCATGATTCGATTTCTGTAGAGACGCTGTGTTTATGTGAAGTTGCGGATTGGTGTGGATTCTTCGAAAGTGATATTGACTTGTCAATAACCTAATCGTCACAGCAGTAGAATCGACCTCTCGAGGTCAATTAAACAACTTATATTCATCGCTATAATTCGAACTGACTTTTTGTGGCTGAATTCTGTTCTGTACAGTTGCAATATTTGAGGTCACGCAGATTTGCATTAGGAAGTGCTAGGTAATGTTGCCCATGCCAATTTAAGTATCGCTCCTGTTACTTGTATCTGATAGTCCGTGGATCGGAGTGGTAGTTCCATTCCTATCATTAAGTATTTATTCCGTTGTCACGGGCAACTTGACTCCAGTGGTGCCCTCAGACATCGTACAATTATGCGTTTTTGTGTGATCGAGCCGTGGCTTGTGGTGCTTTCCTCGGAATTCGGGCCGTGGGTGGATTTCGAGCCATCTGGAGTTGCGCTGTCCTCTCAAGTGCTCGGCTGATGCTGCTCCGAGGCCGCCTGGCGGCAGCGGCCAGAACTACGTCCGCCCGGCTGCCCATTGTGCCGACATTACAGCGTACATCCTGCTCATGTCCGGCGCTCCCGGCCAGACTGGAAGCCTTCACATGGTGTGACTGTGCACGCTCGACCAGACCGAAGCGGCACGCCTCAGCTTCGTCACACCGCGTCGGCTGCCCGCGAGACAGTCCGAGGGGCGCTGCGCCGCTCTCAGGACGACAGAGGCGCTGACCTCCTATTCGTGTCTCAGCGGCAGCAGCGGTCTGGTCGCAGTGCGGCCAGACCGTCATCGGCCCGTCTCGCTGCCGCTCTAATGCACCCGCCAGCGGAGGTGGCGCCGCCGCCAAAAACAATATTTACGAGCGCCGGCCTGTTCTATCTATCCTACCTCGCGCACACCAGATGTCATGCGGCGGCGGCTCGGCGGCCGCACATGATGTGTTACGTCAGGTGATGTCCTCCTACCGGCGGCCTCACATCATGTGTTACGTCACGTGATGTCTGCCTACCGGCGGCCTCACATCACGTGTTACGTCAGGTGATGTCTGCCTACCGGCGGCCGCACATCATATGTTACGTCAGAAGATGTCTGCCTACCGGCGGCCTCACATCATGTGTTACGTCAGAAGATGTCTGCCTACCGGCGGCCTCAGATGATGTGTCAGAATACTGCCTAATGGCGGCCACACGTGTTGCTACCTCTGAGCTCGAGGAGTACAATCTGTTAGAAGTGTTTTTTTGGCATGCAAAGACCACATTTTGTGATGGGCGTTGCCAGGGCGGGGAAAGAGGGACGACGCCTCTCAGACCTCGTGAAATTTAGCATTATGCATATTTAGGTGCATGGAAAAGTCGACCTCAAAACCCTCCTCTCATCCCACCATGTCCAATACCCGCGATGACATTCCTAGAATTGGATGAGACTCATCCGAAGACGAGGGAGAGATACCCTCACCACTCTTGCTCCTGGGCCGCTCGCTGCGGTACACGAAGACGAGGGAGAGATACCCTCACCACTCTTGTTCCTGGGCCGCTCGCTGCGGTGCACGAAGACGAGGGAGAGATACCCTCACCACTCTTGTTCCTGGGCCGCTCGCTGCGGTGCACGAAGACGAGGGAGAGATAACCTCACCACTCTCGTTCCTGGGCCGCTCGCTGCGGTGCACGCACGAAGCTCCTGATTAAGTACTCCTGTTTCCTCCTCAGCGTCAGTGGTCTGCTTTTCCCCATTTAACCTAACTTTCAGGGGCCCGACCTGTGCTTGCTAGTGCACAGTTGGAGATTTATCTCGTTCCCAGGCTCCAGCACCATCCTTAAGGGATACCTGCGTGGGCATTGTTGACGGGCGATTTCAGCTGACGGTTGACGCAGCTCGCGATCGCTGATGATGGATTGCCACGCCCGACGACAGATACGTCAAATGATGAAAATCGATTCAGGACTGCCGCTGCTATCCTTGCGTGGATTACGAATTATTTCCATGGTTTGTCTACTTCCCAGTCTCCTACTTTCCTCCCAGCAGAATGCGTCACAGCTGCAGTAGTGCGGCCAGCTGCGTCGTTTCAATTCACACGGGCTCCTGTCACGGCAGCGGGATCAGCCATCAATTCCGCCAACACCGTCGATGTTGACGCTTTCAGTTATGACTTGAAGCACCATCGCTGTTTCATGGTGGGTTGATAATTCACCCAGTAGAGGGCCGAAACACTCCATGGTAGGTATGTGGGAGAAAAACGGCTACGATTGCATACTGGTGCCGCGCGTATAAATACTATGATGCAATAGACGAGTTGTTCACTATATTTGGTATTTATTTGTCGTTTCCTTCAAGCACAAACACAAGCACATCCACATGCAATCGGCGTGGAGGGTTACAACGGTGATGTAGTGATGACACTAGGGCATCGCTCGTACGCTCTGTCGAGCAATGACGCAATGATATCCGACCACCAACACGTGTAATGATTATTGCGCAATTACTCATAGCGCTCGACACCTGACCAGTCCTGTCCTGACAACACCGTCCATCGAGATGTGCATCGCTTTGTCGTGCACCACAATCTATATGGCAATAACTACCGTCGCAACATTGCTCGGTTTTGTCCGATCGATCAGAGCAGGACGCCGCGCCCCACGCTGCACGCCTCTGGCAAAGTGGCATAATGTCAGTCATTGTATGGCAAATGCACCTGCCACCACCTGCGTCATCTCCGCTGACGTCAGCAGCGCCTCCGTCATCAGCTGTCACGCCAGTCGTCAGCTGACGTATGTTCTGTCAGCACCGAGGACTGGCGGAAAACTCAGTCGTCGCCGAATTCAGCACCACTCTCCGCACACGAATCAGCTTCGTGGCTGTTCATTACATCACCACCTCCCACACAACAATCAGCTTCGCAGCTGTTCATTCGTCTTCATCTCCCGCTCAACAATCAGCTTCACGACTGTTCATTACGTCACCACCTCCCACACAACAATCAGCTTCGCAGCTGTTCATTCGTCTTCATCTCCCACACAACAATCAGCTTCACAACTGTTCATTACGTCACCACCTCCCACACAACAATCAGCTTCGCAGCTGTTCATTCGTCTTCATCTCCCACACAACAATCAGCTTCACAACTGTTCATTACGTCACCACCTCCCACACAACAATCAGCTTCGCAGCTGTTCATTCGTCACCACCTCCCACACAACAACCAGCTTCGCAGCTGTTCATTACGTCACCACCTCCCACACAACAATCAGCTTCGCCGCTGTTCATTCGTCTTCATCTCCCACACAACAATCAGCTTCACAACTGTTCATTACGTCGCCACCTCCCACACAACAATCAGCTTCGCAGCTGTTCATTCGTCTTCATCTCCCACACAACAATCAGCTTCACAACTGTTCATTGCGTCACCACCTCCCGCACAACAATCAGCTTCGCAGCTGTTCATTCGTCTTCATCTCCCACACAACAATCAGCTTCGCAACTGTTCATTACGTCACCACCTCCCACACAACAATCAGCTTCGCAGCTGTTCATTCGTCACCACCTCCCACACAACAACCAGCTTCGCAGCTGTTCATTACGTCACCACCTCCCACACAACAATCAGCTTCGCAGCTGTTCGTTACATCCCCACACACCAATCAGCTTCGCAGCTGTTCATTACGCTAATATGCTGTATCAATTTCGCAGGAGTCTCCAAGGAGGCATTGTGGACGTTCGTGTGCGTGGCATTCGTGGTGTATAGTATCGCGGCCAGCACTTAGACGATACAAACATGCTGTTCGGTGCACCAGAATGCAGCATGTGCTCATTACGTCATCGGACTAAGTGTGCTGCATTACCCACCCTTGACGAACCATGTTTCAATTTGCAGTGTGCGTGAGTTCTGAATGGACTGGTTTCTTTTCCATGTTGTAGTTCTCGATCACACTGGTGAAGAGGAAGCCAACGATGAAGATACAAGGAATGCATGTCCACAACACGAGCAATGAATTGACCTGCGATATTTTTGTTCTTGCCACGGCCGCTTTGTCTCTTTTTGGCAGCTTCTGGCATGTGCTGGGTGTGACAATTTTATATACACCACTTCGCATTGCTTCTTTCGGAAACTCGTGCTGTGATCTTCCTCAATCTGCATATACCCTTCCCTTCCTATGATCTAACAGGCACCTTTGGGAGCAAGTTGTATTACGTTGACAATTATTGATGTTCAAAACTAAACGCTTGAATGAAATTAATCCGCTTCGGAATTCCCAAAGTTTTTTTAAACCTGGTAATGTATAATTATTCACATATATTAAGAGAGACACTTTATATTAAACTGTGTGCATTGTATTTCTCATGTCAAAATACATATTAAGTTTTGCTGATGTTTTGTATTATGTGGATTAAAATTAAATTGTACTCTTCCTTACAGAACGGTAATGTTGACATGCTCAGAAGCACTTCGTGTGGGTGATACTTGTCTGATGAGATATTACAGCGCTATGAGATATACAAAGGTAAAGACAGTTCCCAAAATTATCTTTATCTTTCTTGTGGGATTTCACTCAATTTTCAACCGGTTTAAACCGGCTAAAACCGGCAATTGTCAGACCGTAATTTTAGCCCGCTGAAGAAATCGGCGCGGGCGTGAATCAGAGGACTGAATTCGGCAATGCCGTTCGCCGTTCGCGGTTGGAAACGCGTCGCGTGCCTCGGGTCCAACTGCGGCACAGCTCAGATGTCGCCCCTACTCACGCACAGGTGCCACTGGATTCTGCTGGGTTTGACTGGATCTAACTGAGCCAGACCGGACCTAGGTGGTTCCAAGTGGAACTGGCTGCATGCGGCCCGGCCTAGTGGTATCTGATTGGATCTGGTTGAATGTGACTCGGTTGGATTTATCTGACTGGATGTTATTATATCTGACAGGATCTTGCTATATGTACTGCCTGATCAACTATAATTGAATTCAAGTGAATCTGATTTCATTTGATTATATTTTAGTGCAATAGTATCAAATGACATCCGACTGGACAAAACAATAATTTCAGTGCATGCGGCTGTATTGTGTGAGGTTCACTGCATCAGACTGTCACTAGGTACTAAGCTAGATCTGGCCCGATGTCCTCAACTGGACCCAATTAAAGCCGATTGAGTTCTATAAATTCCGATGGACATCACTAAAAGTCGGCTGGAGCCTGCTCGGCTTGGCTAAACCCAACTTGACCCTGTTTCGCTACACAATCCACCAGACCGGTGTCCCACGGGCCGAGAGGAGTCGGCCACTGGCCGTGCTATAGTTCCCTCTAATTGACTGTCAGAGCTGATTACCAGTGCTGATTATCCAACAAATTGCATTGCTACCATTGTTGCAAGTCTGAATGTGGTGGTTTACAGTATGAACGTCATGGAGCTGACAACATGCAAATACAAACTAATCTGGAAGAACCTGAACTACAAGTAAGCTCGTGAACCGGAAATAGCGACATACACGACAACATGTAAAATAGTGTAGAAATTTGGCGTGGACGCTGGTGTCTACTGGACTCACCCGAACTCCTGATCAGTCCGATCCGATCAGATCCAGCCGAATTCTTCTGGTTGTCTGTCTGTTGCCTTTGTTCAATCAGATATAGCTTGCACGTCCCTACATTCCCCTCAAAACGGCTTCTTGTCTGTTCGATGGAGTGTTACGAGCGGATCAAGTTTAGTAAACATTATGAGCGCTCCACTAGAACGCCATCAACAGATAGCAAAGATAGCAAAGTTTGTGTGTTCACCCTATTCCTGAGCCTGCCCGAAAACCGAGTTCTTGGTGTGTTTGCTCCTAGATGTTCCCTTCTCTATCTCTGCGTCCTCCCCCATCTCGTCTCCCTACTACTCTAGCGCTGTGAGTCTCTCGGTGCTAAACCGACCCTGATTTATCCGAGCCAATTGGCGTCGAGGCTGCGTCCTCCTCTCTTTAACAGCCCTCGCCGACTATGACGGCCACTGAACTGGGCAATCCGTTCCAATTTTCCTATTAGTGCGGGGATTTCTGGTGGTATATGGCAGCGCTGGCGCCGGTTGGCAGCTCTAAGTCGCGACTGCTGCCGGCCTCTTCATGGTCTCAGTTTCCAAGCCATAGCGTCGGCAACGACCCGGAATAATGACCATTCAAAAATCGCTGCTAGCACATCGTCTTATTAAACCTCGCTGAGCGATAAATTATCTCGATGATGCCGTCGACGATTCGCCGGGTAATAGAGTGGAAGCTATGCAGGGTCGGTGCCGGCGCTGCTGCCGACCCTGGCGCCGACGGCCTGCTGCTGGCCACGAGCCGTTGCACGCGGTCGGAGGAGCCGGGCAGGCGGCGCACCGTCGCGTCCTTGCGCGCCACTAACCGTCGCCGTTTGCCATTGCAGGCCCGGCCCGGCGGTGCGGTCAGGAGGCTGCGGCCCGGTGCTGCGGTCAGGACGCTGCGGCCCGGTCGGCGCTGACGCCCGGGTCACGCTCCGTGTCGATGTGCCTCCACCGGGCGGTGGCCGGCAGCCGGCCCCCAGCCGGGTCGGAGCCGAGGTCAGTGACCCAGCCATCCTGCAACACTGGTCCGGTCGACCGCGTCCGGCCAGGTCAATGTGTTGACATAGCCCGGTCCGACGACCTGTTTGACTTTGCACGTCTACGCACGTAAATATTTGCACGTTGCTGTTTATTAGTCTGGGCCGTGTTAGAGGTATGCAGCTGATTTGACGCTGCGCGGCGAGAAGCGGTGCGGTCGGCGCCGGGCGCCTCGTCATCCGATGACGCGCTACTTTTGGCGCAGATGTGGCGGCCGTGACACGGGGTCGACGACCGCCTGACCTGTTGGGAGGCGGACGCTGGTGTTTCTCGGGGGAAGCTCAGGAACAGCAGTGCTACGGCCAGCGTAAATCATGCAAATGTGCCATCAATAACCATTAACATAGCTACAGAAATATGAGCGTATATCGTGCTGTCAGGCCGTTCCGACTCGATATGGTCCGGCCAGATCTTCCTCGTCCAGTGTCCGGTGTCCAATGTTGCCTGTCCAGTGTCCAGTATTGCCTGTCCAGTGTCCAGTGTCGAGTGTCCAGTGTCCAGTGGCCAGTGTCCAATGTTGCTTGTCCAGTGTCCGGTGTCCAGTGTCCGGTGTCCAGTGTCCGGTGTCCAGTGTCCGGTGTCCAGTGTCCGGTGTCCAGTGTCCGGTGTCCAGTGTCCGGTGTCCAGTGTCCGGTGTCCAGTGTCCGGTGTCCAGTGTCCGGTGTCCAGTGTCCAGTGTCCAATGTTGCTTGTCCAGTGTCCGGTGTCCAGTGTCCGGTGTCCAGTGTCCGGTGTCCAGTGTCCGGTGTCCAGTGTCCGGTGTCCAGTGTCCATGTCCAGTGTCCAGTATTGCCTGTCCAGTGTCCAGTGTCGAGTGTCCAGTATCCACTGTCCAATGCCTCCTGCCCAGTGTCCAGTGTCTAGTGTCCAATGTCGCCTGTCCAGTGTCCAGTGTCCAATGCCTGTCCAGTGTCCAGTGTCCAGTGTCGCCTGTCCAGTGTCCAGTGTCCAGTGTCTAGTGTCCAATGTCCAATGTCGCCTGCCCAGTGTCCAGTGTCTAGTGTCCAGTGTCCAATGTCGCCTGTCCAGTGTCCAGTGTCCCATGCTGCCTGTCCATTGTCCAGTGTCCAGTGTCCCATGCCGCCTGCCCAGTGTCCAGTGTCCCATGCTGCCTGTCCATTGTCCAGTGTCCAGTGTCCCATGCCGCCTGCCCAGTGTCCAGTGTCCAGTGCTGCCTGTCCAGTGTCCAGTGCCCAGTGTCCAGTATTGACTGTCCAGTGTCTAGTGTCTAGTGTCTAGTGTTGGCTTCCCAGTGTCTAGTGTCCCGTGTTTAGTGTTGGCTGTCCAGTGCCCATTGCCGTGCCGTTAGTCCCTTTGGGTTCGAACGGCGCCGGTCTGATGCTTTCGACCCTGCCTCCTCTTGACTTTCGACCCTGCCTCTTGACTTTCGACCCTGCCTCTTGGCAAAATCGGTGCGACAATAGTTAATCTTATTCAGTGTGTTGCGACTCCAAATAGATGCGATTCCATTTATACCTTTTCATTGAGATACGGACTTGCACACCATGAAAAAAAATAAACATTGTCAAAAGTTATTCATAAACATGACAGGCCTACTCAGGGTGATATTAGCATTCCGATGAGCTGGTGTGATGTCGTTGTCGAGGACAATGACATCCAACAGCGGCACAACATGATCGTCTGTAGGTGAAGCCCTGCCAGGCTGCAATTCCAGGCGTCAGCATGACACCTATAATAGCGTGGAATAGCAGTCACCAACAGCGCGCCAGCAGTGTCACTTTCGCGTCAGTTTGGCCAACCAACACCAGTAAGGTACTTTGAAAATGGTAAGTCCACGTACTGGTCTAATTATGTTTTATCTGGGGAAGAGGGATGGAGACACGGAATATTAAATTGTTAGATGGTAGGTCACCACTTGGGCGTTACCACGAGGTGTCACTGGTGTTAACACGTGGCGTCACTGGTGTTACCACGAGGTGGCACTGTCTGACCCAGACATCTTGATCCAGGTCAGACACCCAAAGCAGGCCATTTACCCGCAGGTGCGTCACTGATTTGGAAGACAATTTTAAGGGAAGAGGCACATACACTCGACGTACTCAAGCGAAGAAAATGTATCCCAGATGGACATCTTTCGCTGAACATGTTGATGACGTGGTGCACTCGAACCTTCTGGAGGAGGCGTGGCGTATTCGGCTGAACAATTCTCAGCGATGGTGCAGGTCTTCAGTGGGGCGAGGGCCTTCTCAATGTGGCGTCGTCTTTCGATCCCGGGACGCGTTCTACGATCAGGGTGCGCTGTTCTCCGATCAGAGATGGAGCACTTTCCTTAATGTCCATCTCACCCTTCCTCTAGATTGTCCCATGGGAGGGGTGTGAATGATATGTGTTCCCGTCACGGTGGGGTTGGGGGGGGGGAGGGAGATGTGGGCCGTAGGGCCACGCTCTGACAACATTTTCGAAACTTATATTACTCAATTGGACGTTACATGGAAAGAATCGACCAAAAAATTTCGTTGCTCTCCACCTCCCCCAAATACTTAGGCCGTGACAGATCATTTGTGAATGAGTTAGACCGGAAATCCTGAAAAAGCCTGTCAAGATCATGAAAGGGAATCGGAGTAGCACGAGAAGGCAAGAGTGCAACGGCACCTTTGTTCAACAACTCAGTCAGGGCCCCAGACGGTCGGCTGGTGGCAGGGTTATTGGTGTTTACAGCACCCAGACTCCTTCGGTTGTAAGACTGCCACATAAGCCGGATTAACGTAACCGTTCCTTAACGTAACAATCTCTAGCGTATGGCACTCTACCTCTGCTAAAGATATTTAAATAAAACATATCACGCCAATTGGTCGCGGGCTAAGAGCAGGCTAAGAGTAGGTTAAGAACAGGCTAAGAGTAGGCTAAGAACAGGCTAAGAGCACCAACAGTTGTGATCCAAACCCACAACCATTCGAGTTAGAGATGAGCATCCCCACCAGTGAACTGTTTCAGGCAGGCTGTGTCTGGAAAATTCGAAGGTCGGGTGGAAACCAGGACCTGGCAGTAACTGGCTTTCCCCTCATGTGAGCAGAGTTTAGACTTCTGAAGTTATTTCCATCAAGCCTTATGGCATTCGACTGCGGTCATTGTTGGATTCGCCTGTTCCAAAACGCTAAGTATATGAAATAAGAGGTCGGGTGCGAGTCATTGTTGGATGCGCAACAGTGCCAAGGTACAGAGGACACCATGCATGGCTAGTATTTATGTTTGGCATGTACTCATCAGGTCAAAGCTACTTCGAGCCTCAATTTCCTCAAACATATTCCTATATACCAGCATTTAATTCTGCATAGCATAACTTCAGTCTGCATTATCAATTAACAAAATGGTATGTACCAACGTCAAACAAGAAAACAAAAGCGCCATACACATATTCTGCATCTCCTAGACCTCACAGGATTTGCCGGTCTTCCGTCTCGGGCACAGATAGTTGTTGCTTATTTTCGAGCGTCTCTCATCGATCATGGATGTGGAGCACTGTATCTTATATATAGCGTTGCACAGTTCATGCCAACGCCGGTGTCGACATATTCCGACGTGCAATAGACAGACAATCTCTGCCACCACGGACGGCACGGAGCATTCCAAACAGCTGGCACGGCCGCTGCATACAAAGTCGGCCCCGCTACTGTCCTATTGTTTTCGCAGCTCCATGCAGAAATTAGCGCGGGCCCGTGGTGAGTTAGCAGTCATCATGTAGATCCAGGAAGGATCGGGGAGTCATCAGGGAGTTCCAGGGAGGATGGGTCGGCGGGCAACCGATCAAGGCGAAAGGCCCGTGATGAGTTAGCTGTTTGGTCGGGGGTCAGGGAGGGTGGGGAGTGGGTCATCAGGGAGTTGCAGGGGGGGTGGGGGAGTCATCAGGGAGTTGCAGGGGGGTCGGGGAGTCATCAGGGAGTTGCAGGGAGGGGGTCGGGGAGTCATCAGGGAGTTGCAGGGAGGGTCGGGGAGTCATCAGGGAGTTGCAGGGAGGGTCGGGGAGTCATCAGGGAGTTGCAGGGAGGGTCGGGGAGTCATCAGGGAGTTGCAGGGAGGGTCGGGGAGTCATCAGGGAGTTGCAGGGAGGGTCGGGGAGTCATCAGGGAGTTGCAGGGAGGGTCGGGGAGTCATCAGGTAGTTGCAGGGAGGGTCGGGGAGTCATCAGGTAGTTGCAGGGAGGGTCGGGGAGTCATCAGGGAGTTGCAGGGAGTTGCAGGGAGGGTCGGGGAGTCAGGGAGTTGCAGCGATGGTCGGGGAGTCGGGAAGTCATCATGGATTTGCAGGGAGGATCGGGGAGTCATCGGGAGTCATCAGGGAGTTGCAGGGAGGGGTCGGGGAGTCATCAGGGAGTTGCAGGGAGGGTCGGGGAGTCATCAGGGAGTTGCAGGGAGGGTCGGGGAGTCATCAGGGAGTTGCAGGGAGGGTCGGGGAGTCGGGGGGGGGGGAGTTGCAGGAGGGTCGGATCAGGGAGTTGCAGGGAGGGTCGGGGAGTCATCAGGGAGTTGCAGGGAGGGTCGGGGAGTCATCAGGGAGTTGCAGGGAGGGCCGGGGATCGGGGAGTCATCAGGGAGTCATCAGGAGTACCCTCTCGGTCAACCGTCCTCCAAGCCGCAGCACTACGCAGCTACCTCAGCCAAGATGTGGTCTAACCGTGCGGTGCTGGCCTACCACTGACCGATCCAGGGGAGCGACGATTGATTGATTGATTGATTTGGGCTGAAGGGCGCGCCGACTACGGTGTTAAGGGAGCGACGATGGTGCGGTACTGGCATACCACGGGCGGATCCAGGGGGAGCGATGATGGAAGCATGTATTGACATCCCAAAAGTGCACTTTCAACAGGAAAAGTGGTGTGAACCAGGAAACTTATTTATGTCCAAACAGTTTCCGTGAAACAATTGTTGTCAAATGAATGACGTCTTAAAATCACCTAAGAGTTTTTTGGACATTACGTGTAAAGAAAATATACGACCTTCAATATACCAGGTGCTGAGTTGATATCAAAAGTAACGATAAAGGTTATATTTTGGTAACAGTAGTAACGATAAAGGTTAAAAATATAACCTTTATCGTTACTTTTGATATCAACTCAGCACCTCCTGGTATATTGAAGGTAGTATATTTTCTTTACACGTAATGTATAAACCCAGGAGCATCTAAGAACCATTCTTCGTTGTATTAAATAAGGTTTTTTAACGGAAAATGTTCACATGCAAGACTGTACAATGCCAGGCAGTATTTTCTTAAGCCTCGCCATCATTGCGAGTGGACCTCAAGCCAAACGTTTTAGTAGTGATCACTAAAAAACCACGCGCGGATGCTCATGGCATGCCATCGAGATAGCGATCTGTGCATTATTTGCGAAGCTTTTGGTGAAAATGGTGAGGTCATGCCAAGTCATCGATCCATGACCTGATTTCTGGAGTTATGTTTGGTGTCTTTTGCGTACACGGTGATTTGGACTGCTTCACTGCACTCCATGTGCTCTGATGATTGTGAAGTATTATGCTTTGGCATTTTTCAGAGCACAAGCTTTCATCAGTGGTCGTCTCAAGGTCAGATGAGAGCATTGCCACCAACTGATCTGTTATGACTATCTATCACGAAAAATGCTTTTAAAAAAGAAGGTTGCGTATTCGATTCAAATTCCACGATCCTTTTAACTGCTCATAATTCTGAAGTAGTCGCTTGTAAGACCTCATGGAATGTTGTGTGCCATGCTTTGTACGAACTGCGAGGAATCGGTTGGACCTGGCCTGCCAGCCATACAGATATAGCTGTACTATAGCTGTAGCTACAGCTGTAGCTACAGCTGTAGCGGGGCTAATAGCACGTTGGTGGATTGTACGAATGGTTGATTTTTGCGAACTGCATTCTGGTGCTTACGTCGCAGTTGCAGCTCTAATACATGTGGTGAATGGGTCGGTTATCATTTTTTACCTCCGAAGTTTTGGGAAATATTGGCACTTAAGCTGTCCTGGATGATCACTTGTTGGGGAAATGCATAAAGTGCATTGGCCATGGAGTTTGCATGGTAGCAAACAAAGGGCTGATTTTGTCCTCCAGCTGTTATTTATAAGTGAAATGGCGGCGGCGGGAAGGGGGAGGGGAGGGGACTATTCCCTTCGGACGGAAGGGATAGCGAAATGCATTCGATAAGCGAGGACCACATCGAGGAAAATTTGTCACATTTCCCTTCACCAATGGATTGAAAACGAGCCACTGAATCCGCTGGTGTCTCGTTTCGTCATCGCACAGGCAAACGAGATGAAAGAGGGCGCCGAAGGTGACCCACCTCGAAGTGAAGTCGAAGTGCCTCTGCGCCTGGACACGGCTCGACCGACAGACTCAACGGATGCCGTGATCTGGCACACACAATGCTATCTATTTCCGGCAACAGCCGTGGCGCCATTGTTGCCAGTCGACGCTACCGCACCACCCGCCAACCGACACATCCCAGCTAATCATTGCAGATTATTCGCGCCCCGTTCGCTCGCCGAAGCATCCATAAAGTTTGTTTTTGATAAGAGTTGACTGGCGTCCGCCTCATCTGCCGAGCTAAGGTCCCCGGGGTGTGCGAAATACCGCACCTCGCAAACTGCTGGCTCGGTGATGAGCAGCGCTCCCAGGTGGGGCAGCCATTCGCCGGGTTATCTCACCGACTCCGTTTCTAAAGCCCTTTGTGATTCGAGTGGTTATTGGCCGCCAATTCTGTTTAAGCTTTCAATTTTCACCGTTAGATGTTTCCTATCCATACACCGTTGAGCTTCTCGATACAGCTGGACTACAAGAGTGCCTGACGGACGTGAGCGGCAATGCCTCCGCGGCGAGAACCAGCCACCTCCGGGTGGCTCGGCCACGCCGTTGTTACGGCGCCCCACCACGCGCCAGTGTCGGCAGGTGTCTGGGTGTGGCGGTCGTTGGGCTCGGTGACCCAGCTCAACGGGACGGGTCACCAAGGTCGTCGTCCGGGGTCACGGGAGCGGCGAGACGCCGCCGGCCGTTTCACGAACGCCAGACATCAAACGTGCGCCCCACTGGTGCCGAAATTATCTGGATCCAATCCGACGTAACTGCCGGCGGATAGTGCTCACGGCGGAAACGGCCGCCGATTTATGCGCCGCTGGTGCTGCGGGTCGCGTGGAAACAACGGCTTTGCAGATGAGCCGAAATGAATCGCAAACCTGAGGTCGATTTAATGACTGCTTTTGTGCGATTTTATGTGCGACGCCTGTCGTTCCGAAAGACGTCAACCCGCAGAACTGTTGGGAATTTAATCATCTTTGAGGAAATCGCAAAGAGTTCGGTACATCAAGAAAGGTGTCATATGGCTGGACTGCTTGCATTATGGGTTTAAATGCCTGATGGAAAAACCAGGGCAGACAATTTCTGAACGAACATTGCACTGTGATCATAGTCAGCTTCACGTCCTCTGGCCATGTATTGTTCATTACTATAATTCTAGCACACTCTTAATTATCTACTATTAATGCATAACTTTGAGGTCTGCCACAGGATTACATGACTATATTTTAAATTTGAGAACAGATTGTATGACATTTGCAATATTTTACTAAATTGTCACTTGGTTAACACGCAAAACAGAAGGCCGAAGTTTTTCCATGCACTGGATATCGCAGTGGTATTTACTACTGCGATATCCGGAGCTGAGTTTGTGACCCGAAACAAAATTCACGCGCTGCAGCCTCCTATGGAAACACAATATGAGGTCCACAAGGTAGCAAGTCAGGTCACCTCGCCTACCCAGCGAGCCTTTTAAACCGAGGGAGGTTAGCACCCCACTCGCCATTTCGCCCTCGATTGAGGTAGAAGTTAGTGACAGCCACGTATCACGCCCAGCAGGTAGCAAGCTCGCAACAACTATCGCGCTACTTGTTCGATAAAAATCCAATGGAAAGTTATTTGCATCTGTTCGGTTGGCCAGTCATCCTCTAGGGCAGGTCAAAGAGCAAGCTTATACAAATAGAGTCACAAATAAGTGGCCTGGTGTAGCCTGGGGCCTTGCAAATGCATCAACGTTTCACGTCACCCCATTGTGTGCATTAACGGACCTGACCTGGCTGGTCCCCTGTATAATTAACGGACCGGATCCGGGCTGGTCCCCTGTATAATTAACGGACCGGATCCGGGCTGGTCCCCTGTATAATCAACGGACTGGATCCGGGCTGGTCCCCTGTATAATTAACGGACCGGATCCGGGCTGGTCCCCTGTATAATTAACGGACTGGATCCGGGCTGGACCCCTGTATAATTAACGGACCGGATCCGGGCTGGTCCCCTGTATAATTAACGGACCGGATCCGGGCTGATCCCCTGTATAATTAACGGACTGGATCCGGGCTGGTCCCCTGTATAATTAACGGACCGGATCCGGGCTGATCCCCTGTATAATTAACGGACCGGATCCGGGCTGGTCCCCTGTATAATTAACGGACCGGATCCGGGCTGGTCCCCTGTATAATTAACGGACCGGATCCGGGCTGATCCCCTGTATAATTAACGGACTGGATCCGGGCTGGTCCCCTGTATAATTAACGGACCGGATCCGGGCTGGTCCCCTGTATAATCAACGGACCGGATCCGGGCTGTGGCCCTGTATAATTAACGGACCGGATCCGGGCTGGTCCCCTGTATAATTAACGGACCGGATCCGGGCTGGTCCCCTGTATAATTAACGGACTGGATCCGGGCTGGTCCCCTGTATAATTAACGGACCGGATCCGGGCTGGTCCCCTGTATAATTAACGGACCGGATCCGGGCTGGTCCCCTGTATAATTAACGGACCGGATCCGGGCTGGTCCCCTGTATAATTAACGGACCGGATCCGGGCTGATCCCCTGTATAATTAACGGACTGGATCCGGGCTGGTCCCCTGTATAATTAACGGACCGGATCCGGGCTGGTCCCCTGTATAATTAACGGACCGGATCCGGGCTGGTCCCCTGTATAATTAACGGACCGGATCCGGGCTGGTCCCCTGTATAATTAACGGACCGGATCCGGGCTGGTCCCCTGTATAATTAACGGACTGGATCCGGGCTGGTCCCCTGTATAATTAACGGACCGGATCCGGGCTGGTCCCCTGTATAATTAACGGACCGGATCCGGGCTGGTCCCCTGTATAATTAACGGACCGGATCCGGGCTGGTCCCCTGTATAATTAACGGACCGGATCCGGGCTGGTCCCCTGTATAATTAACGGACCGGATCCGGGCTGGTCCCCTGTATAATTAACGGACCGGATCCGGGCTGGTCCCCTGTATAATTAACGGACCGGATCCGGGCTGGTCCCCTGTATAATTAACGGACCGGATCCGGGCTGATCCACTGTATAATTAACGGACCGGATCCGGGCTGGTCCCCTGTATAATTAACGGACCGGATCCGGGCTGGTCCCCTGTATAATTAACGGACCGGATCCGGGCTGATCCCCTGTATAATTAACGGACTGGATCCGGGCTGGTCCCCTGTATAATTAACGGACCGGATCCGGGCTGGTCCCCTGTATAATCAACGGACCGGATCCGGGCTGGTCCCCTGTATAATTAACGGACCGGATCCGGGCTGGTCCCCTGTATAATCAACGGACCGGATCCGGGCTGGTCCCCTGTATAATTAACGGACCGGATCCGGGCTGGTCCCCTGTATAATTAACGGACCGGATCCGGGCTGGTCCCCTGTATAATTAACGGACCGGATCCGGGCTGGTCCCCTGTATAATTAACGGACCGGATCCGGGCTGGTTCCCTGCATATCACATTAAATGTGATGGACAGTCGCGAGGAAAAAGCTTGCAATTAGTTTCTTTGGAGCTTGAAAGGATGCAGTTGGTAGCTGAATTCGAATTCAGAACCTCAAAATGCCTATAATGTATGTGTTCTTGAATATAATCATCGACGTCCATCAAAGTGAATGGCTGCCTTGGCCCTGAGAAAATTGCCGGTTGGATGATGTGACCTGAGAGCGTCTAAGAACATGGCACTTGAATCACCTGAACATGTTAATTGCAATAAAGCAGGCAGTACTACGACAGTAACAAAATGCACCAACTACATACCTTCCTACAAATGATGCTATTGTCCGGTGACCGAACATTGCTTGCTCAGTTCTGCTCATAGAGTGTTCCACAAAGAATGTACCACCGGTCAGCCCAAGCAGCGGAGTCCTGCCTGGAGTCCAGAGTCCTGTCGAGCCGCGTCTTCCGTCACTACTCGGATGGCGAGCGTCGAGCTCACACATGCTAGGCCATCTTCACCACTCTGCCCCTCCTGGCCTGGCTGTCCTGTTCTAACCATGCCGTTAGAGCACTGGACACTGGACACTGGACTGGACTATCCCCAGGACACTGGACTGGACTGGATAGTCCAGTTACACTGGACCCAGGGATAATGGAAGACAGGTGAGGGAAGATGACCATGCCACTACATTGGATTATCCCTCGGGATAATGTAAGAGAGTTGAGGGAAGATAACCACACCGCTACACTGGAATATCCTTCGGGATAATGTAAGAAAGTTTAGAGAAGATAACCACACTGCTACACTGAAATATCCCTCGGGATGGTGTTAGAGAGTTAAGGGAAGATCACTACGCCGCTCCACTGGAATATCCTTGGAGAAAATGCAAGAGAGTTGAAGGGAAGAACATCACGACGGACGCAATGCGAGTTTCCAAACTGGAGCAGAACGCGAAGAGGACACTTGCTGACGGGACGTAGAATGCGTGTGCACCCTGCACCGTCTGCATCCATTTGGTTAGTTGGCAAGCCCAGTCTACTGGCTGAAAACAAATGCAGCATTGGCTCGTCTAAGCTAATATATTCCTCGGCTGGTCTACGAGTAGAGGAAACACGTACAAACATTTACTGTGGCCGAGTTATTACTTTGCATTCGGTTCTGTTTCATGTAGCGGTATAGTAACTCAAGTTCGTTTAAGACAAACTAAGCCTGAATCACGCTATTGGTAGTTCTTTGCTGGGGTTCGTCGAGAACCGTTATGTTCCACTCAGTGTGTGTGTGTGAGAGCACGTACTGAATATTTTACTCAACTTCTGGCGGTCACAATATTTTGTCAAGTTGGCTTGAAAATATTGGTGCGGTTTTCTCTTTTTCCATGTTTTCTCAGCAAACAGTGGCCAAATGAGAGGAAAGTACCGGTATTTTGTGTTTCGTGTAGCGGCTGCCATATCTGCCCTGTAAAAACATACACCTCAACTCACTGATGTGGCAGAGGAGAGAAGTGTCAACCTAGCGAATGCTGGCTGAGACGAGGAAGAATGTATAGTGGTTTCATGGTTGTGTACCCGACATGGCACGAACACATTTGATGCACTCACCAAGGATCCTCCACCTCCTATCACTAAAACATTGCGCTATTTAATAATCCGCCGATGTTTAGCCATCCCATGAGCATGTAGTATTAGTAATTAACTGATGCATGGATCAACCTCATGACTTATTTTATTACGTGTTATTTCTGCAATTTGCTGCGTTCGCCGCATATGCGCCAATAACGCCTTGCAGTGGCTCTCTGTCGACCCAGAGCCTCCGATGACCAAAGCCAATGACTTCACACAAAAATTTCCCAATCCAATATGGATGCCTGTCTGTTTTCTCAGCAAACAGGGGCCAAATGAGAGGAAACACTAGAAGCGCACGACAAACAGCGGGGGCCAGCCAGCGACCACCAAATGCCAGCTCTCTCCCCCTCTCCCCGTCTCCCTCTGCATCTCTCTTCCTCCTCAGAGCGGTCGGCGACAGGACCATAATAATTGAAAGAGGGATAGAGTGGGGAGAGGGGGAGAGGCAGGTCCGAAGAGGGTGTGGTACCGACTGGTCTACGTCGCGTTCACTCGCCACTGCTCTGGCTGCATCAGCGTACATCGGAGGTCTGACCAGACATGGACAGCGCTGCCGTGGCCAGCTACAGCCCGCTGCCAGTCTGGGGGTCTGACCAGACATGGACAGCGCTGCCGTGGCCGGCTACAGCCCGCTGCCAGTCTGGAGGTCTTGAAGACATGGCACTGCCGTGGCCGGCTACAGCCCGCTGCCAGTCTGGAGGTCTGACCAGACATGGACAGCGCTGCCGTGGTCGGCTACAGCCCGCTGCCAGTCTGGAGGTCTGACCAGACATGGACAGGACTGCCGTGGCCGGCTACAGCCCGCTGCCAGTCTGAAGGTCTGACCAGACATGGACAGCGCTGCCGTGGCCGGCTACAGCCCGCTGCCAGTCTGAAGGTCTGACCAGACATGGACAGCGCTGCCGTGGCCGGCTACAGCCCGCTGCCAGTCTGAAGGTCTGACCAGACATGGACAGCGCTGCCGTGGCCGGCTACAGCCCGCTGCCAGTCTGAAGGTCTGACCAGACATGGACAGCGCTGCCGTGGCCGGCTACAGCCCGCTGCCAGTCTGAAGGTCTGACCAGACATGGACAGCGCTGCCGTGGGACCCCGCCGGTTGGGGGGGTGACCGCAAAGGGGGAGGCCGTGGCCGGCTACAGCCCGCTGCCAGTCTGAAGGTCTGACCAGACATGGACAGCGCTGCCGTGGCCGGCTACAGCCCGCTGCCAGTCTGATAAGGCTTATAATAGTGTGAGTGGCATCAGCACTGCATAGGTGGTGCAGCAGGTGTGCTACCTGGACTCTGGGCATGGGCATGTGCTGTCTGGGTGTGTGCTGTGTGGACTCGGAAGGTTTTGTATGCAAAGTCTAGATATGTGGTGCATGGTCGCTATTCGGCCGGTATATCGGTCCTAAGGATGAGGTGAATAGCTTCTAGGCGCGTTTTATACAAGCTCTAGGGGCGTGATTTATAAACTCAATTGATTTGCTGGTGCTACATCGGCTGTTAAGAATGTGGTGTTTGGCTCGATGTTTGTGGTATGTGGGCTCTAAGTGTGCGGTATTTTGCAGCTAAATATGTGGTGCGTCGGCAGAGGATGTGATTCATTAGCACCGAATGTGTGCCATGAGTTCTATGGATGGGATCTAATTGCCTTGCTTGGTTTGATATAAGGGCTGTAAAAGTGTGATCCTGTTGGATCTATTGAACCATTGGACCTATTGAACCTATCCTATTGGATCCTATTGGACTATGTCACTGCATAACCACGGTATCGGAGAGCTGTGGCATAAAACAGCGACTATGTCACTGTTTATCCCCTGTACCGGACAGCTGTGCTATGCAACACCGACTATGTCACTGTATATCCACTGTACCGGACAGCTGTGCTATACAACAGCGACTATGTCACTGTATATCCACTGTACCGGACAGCTGTGCTATGCAACACCGACTATGTCACTTTATATCCACTGTACCGGACAGCTGTGCTATGCAACACCGACTATGTCACTTTATATCCACTGTACCGGACAGCTGTGCTATGCAACAGCGACTATGTCACTGTATATCTACTGTACCGGACAGCTGTGTTATGCAACACCGACTATGTCACTTTATATCCACTGTACCGGACAGCTGTGCTATGCAACACCGACTATGTCACTTTTATCCACTGTACCGGACAGTGTGTATGCAACAGCGACTATGTACTGTATATCTACTGTACCGGACAGCTGTGTTATGCAACACCGACTATGTCACTTTATATCCACTGTACCGGACAGCTGTGCTATGCAACACCGACTATGTCCTTTATATTATCCCTGGACAGCTGTGCTATGCAACACCGACTATGTCACTTTATATCCACTGTACCGGACAGCTGTGTTATGCAACACCGACTATGTCACTGTATATCCACTGTACCTGTCAGCGCAGTGGCCCCTATGTCACTGCATAGCCAATATACCGGAGAGAGCTATCATATACAACAGTGACCATGTCGTCACTTGGTGGTATTTTGTATTCCAGGATAGACAGGGGACACAGGTTGTCTAGTTGGATCCGAGCGTGATGTCCGGAAAAGGACGAAATGGCATATCGGCATCCTCCTCGCGTGGAGAGAGCGCATCTCCCTGCGAAGGGCGAGTGCGAACTGACTTTTAGGCCTTCGGTCCCACGCCTCTCCCCCGTCTCCAGCTTCCCTCCCATCATTCCGTATGGAGACGACACGTTGAAACGCGAGCCATAGCCCGTATCAAGTCTGTGGTGGATTTATCGCAATAGCGTTATAGCAGAAATGCGCTATATTTTCGCCGCTAATGCTTGATAAGAACAAGCCGGAATTCTGGAATTTCTTTTATCATGGGCCGTGGATTTGGCCGTGGCCATCGCTACTGGGCGGGGTCGCGCCACGACCGTAAATTCATTCCTTTGTCTCCGCCGGCGGACGATGCCGGCCGGAGGGCGACGCTATTTTATTCAAAGTTTCACTCATTGTAGCAGCAGCCAGCGGAGCGCGCCCAATTTATGGGACAAATTTTGATTCTTCCAGATGCAGGATGACGCCGATAAAACGCTTGGAATCGGCCGGCTACACTCAGCCGATGGGGGACATAAAAGGAGTGTTGCACCAGCTGAATGGGGCGGTCGCGCCGCGTCCGGACACAATTGCGGCGCGCCCGACACAATCGCGCCGCGCCCGGGGACAATTGCGACGCGACGGACACAATCGCGCCGCGCTGAGCACAATTGCGGCGCACGGACGTACGACGTCCCCGGATGGGCCGAGATCGATGACCATTCCCATCGGCGATGTTGGGAGCTGGGACACATTGTGTGTTTGTTGTTGACTCAGACGATATTACCAACCAGCGCATAGGCCCTCTCTCCCCTCCCCCCGGCTCTCCACATCCCTCCATCCCCCCCTCTCTCTCTCTCTCTCTCTCTCTCTCTCTCTCTCTCTCTCTCTCTCTCTCTCTCTCGCTCTCTCTTCTTTTGTCTTATTTCGTCTCTTTAGTCATCATTCTCTTCTCCCTGCCACACTATCTCACTTGCTGTTTCTCTCCCGCTCACATTCTCATCCTTACTCCGGTCAAAGTGTTTTGCTGTCCAGAAGTCACTTTAAACCATGGATCTAATTTGCAGAAGATCGAGATATTAACAGTTGCTGTAACGTTCTTGAATGCTCCTTCGCTTACTGCTCCACAAAACCAAACAAATAATTTTGAATCTCTCGCATCCTATCAAGTGCACTTGAATTCCCATTGATGCCTGCATGTCATCCGTAGCAATAACATGCGAGTATACACATTGCTACCTCAAAGAATTGCAGTCATTGTTGCCATCATAGGTTAAGCACCCTAGTGCCTTTCATGTTTAGAAAAGCAAGTGCAGTGCTTCCGATATATGCCCAATATATATATATATATATATATATATATATATATATATATATATATATATATATATATAAATATATATATATATATATATATATATATATGAATATGTTGCTATATATATATATATATATATATATATATATTGTGTGTATGTGTGTGTGTGTGTGTGTGTGTGTGTGTGTATGTATATTACCGATTTAGCTTGATCAGCGTGGTTAGCAGCAATTGGTATGCGATGGGAAGCTGGATATTTAGTCAGCCAGTCCATGCCTTACTTTGCAGCATATGAAGCGGTGCTGCCGGTTCAGCAGGGTGCTGCCGGTTCGGCAGGGTGTGGCCGGTTCAGCAGGGTATGGCAAGTTCGGCAGGGTGTGGCCGGTTCGGCAAGGTGTGGCCGGTTCGGCAGGGTGTGGCCGGTTCGGCAGGGTGTGGCCGGTTCGGCAGGGTGTGGTCGGTTCAGCAGGGTGTGGCAAGTTCGACAGGGTGTGGCCGGTTCGGCAGGGTGTGACCGGTTCGGCAGGGTGTGGCCGGTTCGGCAGGGTGTGGTCGGTTCGGCAGGGTGCTGCCGGTTCAGCAGGGTGCTGCCGGTTCGGCAAGGTGTGGCCGGTTCGGCAGGGTGTGGCCGGTGCAGCAGGGTGCTGCCGGTTCGGCAGGGTGTGGCCGGTTCAGCAGGGTGTGGCCGGTTCGGCAGGGTGTGGCCGGTTCGGCAGGGTGTGGCCGGTTCGGCAGGGTGTGGCCGGTTCGGCAGGGTGTGGCCGGTTCAGCAGGGTGCTGCCGGTTCGGCAGGGTGTGGCCGGTTCGGCAAGGTGTGGCCGGTTCGGCAGGGTGTGGCCGGTTCGGCAGGGTGTGGCCGGTTCAGCAGGGTGTGGCCGGTTCGGCAGGGTGTGGCCGGTTCGGCAGGGTGTGGCCGGTTCGGCAGGGTGTGGCCGGTTCGGCAGGGTGTGGCCGGTTCGGCAGGGTGTGGCCGGTTCGGCAGGGTGTGGTCGGTTCGGCAGGGTGTGGCCGGTTCGGCAGGGTGTGGCCGGTTCGGCAGGGTGTGGCCGGTTCGGCAGGGTGTGGCCGGTTCAGCAGGGTGCTGCCGGTTCGGCAGGGTGTGGCCGGTTCGGCAGGGTGTGGCCGGTTCGGCAGGGTGTGGCCGGTTCGGCAGGGTGTGGTCGGTTCGGCAGGGTGCTGCCGGTTCAGCAGGGTGCGGGGGCACTAGCCCCGGCAGTCAGTTCAGTTCTGTGTCATGCGTACTCCTTCAGGTGGTTGCACACTGAGAAAAGCAGCTAGAAAGCAGTTTGCTGACTTCTGCACAGTTTTTTTCTGCTTGGGTAAGACATTAGCCATATTTCACCTCTGCGTCTAGATTGGCGGTGTCTACCTTGTCCTCATCATGCAGGTTATGCGGTTTAATGTGCAGCTTTTGGGAGGGAAGTTGTCGCCGCGAAGCTTGTTTCATGCTATTAGTTCAGTTGTTGTAGCCCACTGGAACTATTGCAAGATTACTGTAAGACCAATGTAATGATAGATGGCAATGTATATCAGACTACATCGAATCTGACTGACCTTTACATGCGCTTACACTACGCTGTCCTGCCACTTCCAAGAGAAGTTCACACTAGTTCGAGCTGGACTGAGACTTGATGAACACTATCGATAGAAGGCCAATGCACCGCCACTATCGGTAGAAGGCCAAGGTACCGCCTCGGTTGCATCAGGGAAGGGAAGACTAAACTCCGACACCACGAGGACGCGTTGGGTGGGACGCGTTATCCCTGATGCCTGTCGGCACTGCTCGATATCCGACGCGCTCCACATCGCCACCAGCCATGCTTGTCCAGCCTCGCCATATTCCCGCACATCCTCATGATCCCACGGCAAATCCCCGGCTTCGTAGTGCCACCCAGCATTCATCCGACCGCACACAAAGAGTCGGCCGGGCCGAGTGGCCCTTTCGACGCTGCCCTCTGGTGTCAAATCGGCCCGTTACGCCGGCAAACTCGGCTCGTAACTCAGCGCTCATCGTCTCTGTATCGCAGCGCGCCCGTGTCTGTCGGCTGGCGGCGGCTCGTCGTCCCCTTTGTGCGACCCGCCCGCCGTCGGGGTCGATCCGAGCGGCGGCCACCCGCCGCCGCTCGCGCTGCTCGATCATAGTCGGTCTCATTTTCTTAAATTATTGCCGAACATCATACTAAGCCTCGACAATAAAGCCGACGTAGGCGGCGTCATTTGAGATTTTAGTTCAAGACGTCCGGTCCGCCGACCATTGCAAATGATGGCGGCGCCAGCAGGCAGGCGACCCTTCACAGATGGAGGCGTCATGTGTCTCGCAGATGAACGCGTCTTGTTTCTCACAGATGGAGGTGTCACATGTCTCAGAGATTCAGACTTCAAGCGGCCTATTGCTTAAGATGTCTCGCTGTTGAACACGTCAAGGGCTTCAATCTCGCTGGGCCGGTCGGCAACATCACCATCGCTGGAATATGGGTGGTTCTTGAAAACCCCCTACTAACTTCTGACCTACGTCAGTTAAGATGAATTGTAAAGCACCGTTTGAAAGCCTGTGTCATAACGAGCCTAGTCACTACCATGTATGTGCATA
The DNA here is from genome assembly GCA_034440615.1 of Ashinkailepas kermadecensis. Taxonomy (NCBI): domain Eukaryota; kingdom Metazoa; phylum Arthropoda; class Thecostraca; family Neolepadidae; genus Ashinkailepas; species Ashinkailepas kermadecensis. The sequence goes on from JAOTOM010004276.1 coordinate 94,550, forward strand.
TTGGCTGATAATTAATTCAGCAGAGATCAATATACGGGCCTTGAATTAAACCCATGGAAATGGATACAAAAACGCAAAGTTTGTTTTCGTTCGGCATTGTTTCTCAAGAACTAACATAAGTGAATGTATTGATGTTGATCATAGTAAAAAAAAATACAGCCCGGACAAGGTAGATCAAGTCTTGTCAGAATCAGGCTTGAAAATCAGCTTCCCGAACTCATGTATGCTGGAGACACAGGGAAAACGTCATTGTCAAGCCAGCGTCATTGTCTTCAGCTCATATCCCAGTTTATTTCCTCATTTTTGACCATGCTGAGATCCTTGTAAATTTTGCTTCCAAGAAGAACTGATGTGATACTGAAACATCTTCATAAGCTATCCAGCTTCTGACTTCATTACCTGACCTTTGGTTACTGGACAATGCATATGTTGACAAAACGATCACTTCAGTCTTCGCCTAAGTGAACCCTGTTTGGACAGTAATTCCATGAGAAAGCCAAATAAGATCAGATCACACGAGGTCAGGTCCTCTCATGTCATTGGCTAATGGCTGGTTAAATAATGTCATGCTGCATGGTGAAACGGCGTTCAGATATGGCTTCCGAGGAACAGCGGCATTCCGTACCAGATGGTATTCTGTAGAATATACCCAATATTTGACCTGCCCTTATGCCATTGATTTACAAGCATATTTTGGACCAGAATTTCTGTGGCGTACTTTTGATCATTTTCTGCATGCAAAAGTCCTAATTCACACTTTTCCCACTCAATATTGTTTTTAAAAAAACGCGGGAATTTATCCAACCACAGACCAGTAACCATGACGTTAATACAAATTTCGAAAGAACAGATTTGCTCGTCTTGATGAAAGAACAGCATGGTGAGGGTTTGGTGTCAATATACTAAAACTACTCCGAATGGCGGCACTTGGACGATGTTGGAACACTACTCACTTTGACCCGTCACCGATCCATGACCTTTGCCGATTTTGGAACATTACTCACTTTGACCCATCAAAGATCCATGACCTTTGACGACTTCGGAACACTACTCACTTTGACCCTTCCCAGACCCATGTCCCTTGATGATATTGACCTGGAATTTGTTCGAGATATGCAAACAGAAGGAGGTAATGAAGTTCCATGCCTACTCATTCGGCCGCTATCAATAAAAAAAATCCTGAGTGGAGAGGGGGGGGGGGGGGGTTCTCGAGGCCCATATTCAGTCGTGAAACAATAGGTGAAAACAACAGTAAAACAACAACAATTTACCAGCTGATATTACGACTAAATGCATTCACTGTGGCCCAAATGCGCCACTTGCGCCAATGGCGTGGGTGGAGTCAGAAATAGTCAACCCATGTTTAAATTGGCAGTAGCTGATGCACATGGCTGAGTTGCAACTTATACACAGAGTTAGAAAGACTGAATATAAACGTCTGAAGTCAAGAAATATACGTCAAACTGATATACTTTGCAAAGTTGCAGCAAAACGTGGGAAGACACGGTAGTCGATCGAAGGAAAATATACCATAATAAGAAACGCACAACGCGGATATCATTATGCTGAAGTGTTCAACAGTTCGAACACAGTTTTGATTTCACCTATCTACGCAGGCTGTATCCTTAGCATTCGCTCAATATTTGTATATATTCCATTGGAGTGAGTGTGTGTGTGTGGGTGGGGGGCAGGAGTTGGAAAGGTGTAAAATCCGTTTAGTGGAGGGAATTTTGGTCACTGCGGGGAAATTCTCCCTCCCCTAGCTGACATGTCATCTGACCTGGTTAACCTGGTTAATAGCACGAATGCCTAGACATTTGTCAAAATTGTGCAATGTCAAGGTGCAAAGTGAACCGCTAAACCACAATCAGCAATAGTTTTTTTCTGACAACGCGTAACAAGAATCACCGTACCTTGTCGCAGTTACGGCCATTCAGACACACCCACGCCTAACGCGACCGCTTGCGGTTCTCAATTTGCACACGCTGAGGAGCACGGCACCAGATTGCATCCTGCTCTCACTTCCTCTCCACTCGCACCTCGCGGCAAATTGAAAACACTGGGGAGTGCGCCATCACGGCCGACGAACCAGCCATCGGCCGGCGCGGCCGTAACGACACGCTCGCCGCTCTTGTGCGCCACAATCGCCGCCAAGTTCGCGCCGATCCGCGCCAGATACCAGCTGCGCCGGCACGGGCGTTATCGCCTCATTCGCGCTCGATTTGGCGCGCCGCCGATCAGCAGGCGATGTAGTCGTGCGCCGGCCGCCGCGCCGGTCACCCGGTGTGGCCGGCGGCGAGCACTGGCGCGGCGCGGCGCGGCGCGGCGCGGCGAGATCGCCGCCCGCGGCGAGCTCCTTGCGGTGCTCATCAGTCACGGCGGTGCCGACGCGGTGACAGTCCAATCCCCTTGGATCATGTGCGCTTCGATTTGGACTTAGGGCGCGCCGCTGGCGTCCAAATAAATGATGCCGACGCGCGTGGCGGGTGGGGCGGCGCGCGGCGGGCGGCCCGTCCGAACGGCCGCCCAGCCTGGGGTCGACTCGCGGTCGTGTCGCTCGTCGAGGCGACGTGGACGGAAGCTCCGTTCAGCGACCCGCGCGCTTCGCCGCGACAGTCGCGGCAGTAAACGAGAATTTACTGTGCGGACTGGACGGCGCGAGGGGTGGAGAACGCCTCTGCCGTGCAGAGCTTTGTTTTGTGCGGCGACCGCGCGTGCGACGGCTGCATCAAGCGCGTCTGATGGTGGCCGGCCGGCGGCCGACAGCCACCAGTGTCGCGTGCCCTCCGCGAATAACGGAAACATCTGCCTGGAGGCGAATCGATCCCATGCGAAATGTCGGCGCTGCCCGGCGGCCGGCTTCGCGTTGCGCTGAGACCGCACCAGCTGGCGCTCCGGCGTCGTCATCTCCGACCAGCCGTCAACGGCGGCGGCGGCCGAGCTGCGCCTGTGCCGGCGCCTCGTCTCTTCACAGCGGGACCATTTGTGGGCCAGCAGTACGGCCTCGGCACCATCGCCGGCCGCGCCGCTCTGTCGTGCCATTTACTTCGTTGGCCGAGCATGTCCCCAGGGTGCCGCACACATCTCGTCTGGCCGCCCCACCCCGCCACAGTGGACCGGTGCGCACGTGCCACTGTTTGTTGTAGGAGCGACTCCTCCGAGGCGGCTGCTCCGACTCCTGTTGTAGAGGCGGCTCCTCCGAGGCGGCTGCTCCAGCCTCGGTTGTAGGAGCGACTCCTCCGAGGCGGCTGCTCCGGCTCCTGTTGTACAGGCGGCTCCTCCGAGTCGGCTGCTCCGGCCTGTTGTAGAGCGGCTGCTCCGGCCTCGGTTGTAGAGGCGGATCCTCCAAGGCGAGCCCGCCACCGCCGCCGAATACGAAAATTATGCCGACTCCCTGGTGGCACAGCGGCCAATCGAGATAATATTCATGTTCATATCGTATCTGTCGTAGCGGGGCAGGGGTACGCTGTCGACCCTACACTGACCACACCGCTGTCTGCCAGGCGTGATGACAGCGCAGAATGGCGGTGTTGTCCGGAAACAATCCAAACCAGGCTCCAGGCAATCATTCGGAAAGTTTGGGGACGTAAGTTGACGCACTGTGTAGTAAGTCAGCTACTACACCATATCAATATATATATATATATATATATATATATATATATATATATATATATATATATTTTTATGTATATGTATATATATATATATATATATATATATATGTATATATATATATATGTATATGTATATGTATATGTATATATATGTATATGTATATGTATATGTATATGTATATGTATATGTATATGTATATGTATATGTATATGTATATGCATATGTATATGTATATGTATATGTATATATATATATATATGTATATGTATCTGTATATGCATATACATATACATACACATACACACACACATATATATATATATATATATATATTTATGTATAACTATATATATCGGCAAGTGCAGTGTAATACAGCATATAATCATCCACATCCTTGCTTGCGCATTTCATTTTTTCCCGTTGTCTTTCCCTCTCTCTCTCTCTCTCTCTCTCGGACTTTCTCCCACTCTTTTTCCTCTCCATTTCCCTATGCTGCGCTGTCTTTCCTGGCAAACAGTGGTTCGGTATCGTCCATAATTTAGCGACGTTAGGCCGGGTGGTGAATCCTTTCATTAGTTGCCGTCGCCAGCGCCGTCTGACAGGTCGGCAGATAGACGGTGGGAGGCGGTCAGGTGGCGATGATTCTATTCAATAAATTATGGCGGTCGGTTGTGACGGCGGCGGCCGGCCGCTCCGCCAACGCCTCTCCCGCCGCGGTAGTCGCGGCGGCAGTCGCGGCGGCGCGGCCGGAAGTGCGTCGGAAACGTCCGGCCGCCGCCGTGCTGAGCGCCGTTGTCCCGCGCTCTCAGGTGGGCTGTTTGGACGCCACAACGCCGGCTCGGTGTGTTTATTCGCGGTCGTCGGCCCGCAGCCGAGAGCCGAGGTGGCGGCGAGTGCAGGCCGCCGTTGGCAGATGCGGCGCACTTCTCACTTGTGCTCAGGCGAGCGATGGACTGACTGTGGCGATAGCGCTCTTTCTGGCTGCCTCGTGCATCGCTCACTGTCCAGTCGGCGTCACTGTGGCCTGTGACTGGCTGGTTACTCGTGCATCGCTCACTGTCTAATCGGCGTCACTGTGGGCTGTGACTGACTGGTTCCTCGTGCATCACTCACTGTCCAGTCGGCGTCACTGTGGCCTGTGACTGGCTGGTTCCTCGTGCATCGCTCACTGTCTAATCGGCGTCACTGTGGGCTGTGACTGGCTGGTTCCTCGTGCATCGCTCACTGTCCAGTCGGCGTCACTGTGGGCTGTGACTGGCTGGTTCCTCGTGCATCGCTCACTGTCCAGTCGGCGTCACTGTTGGCTGTGACTGACTGGTTCCTCGTGCATCGCTCACTGTCCAGTCGACGTCACTGTGGGCTGTGACTGGCTGGTTCCTCGTGCATCGCTCACTGTCCAGTCGGCGTCACTGTTGGCTGTGGCTGACTGGTTCCTCGTGCATCGCTCACTGTCCAATCGGCGTCACTGTGGGCTGTGGCTGACTGGTTCCTCGTGCATCACTCACTGTCCAATCGGCGTCACTGTGGGCTGTGACTGGCTGGTTCCTCGTGCATCGCTCACTGTCCAGTCGGCGTCACTGTTGGCTGTGACTGGCTGGTTCCTCGTGCATCGCTCACTGTCCAATCGGCGTCACTGTGGGCTGTGACTGGCTGGTTCCTCGTGCATCGCTCACTGTCCAGTCGGCGTCACTGTTGGCTGTGACTGGCTGGTTCCTCGTGCATCACTCACTGTCCAGTCGGCGTCACTGTTGGCTGTGACTGGCTGGTTCCTCGTGCATCACTCACTGTCCAATCGGCGTCACTGTTGGCTGTGACTGACTGGTTCCTCGTGCATCACTCACTGTCCAATCGGCGTCACTGTGGGCTGTGACTGGCTGGTTCCTCGTGCATCACTCACTGTCCAATCGGCGTCACTGTGGGCTGTGACTGGCTGGTTCCTCGTGCATCGCTCACTGTCCAGTCGGCGTCACTGTTGGCTGTGACTGGCTGGTTCCTCGTGCATCACTCACTGTCCAATCGGCGTCACTGTGGGCTGTGACTGGCTGGTTCCTCGTGCATCACTCACTGTCCAGTCGGCGTCACTGTGGGCTGTGACTGGCTGGTTCCTCGTGCATCGCTCACTGTCCAATCGGCGTCACTGTTGGCTGTGACTGGCTGGTTCCTCGTGCATCGCTCACTGTCCAATCGGCGTCACTGTTGGCTGTGACTGGCTGGTTCCTCGTGCATCACTCACTGTCCAATCGGCGTCACTGTGGGCTGTGGCTGACTGGTTCCTCGTGCATCGCTCACTGTCCAATCGGCGTCACTGTGGGCTGTGGCTGACTGGTTCCTCGTGCATCGCTCACTGTCCAGTCGGCGTCACTGTTGGCTGTGACTGACTGGTTCCTCGTGCATCGCTCACTGTCCAGTCGGCGTCACTGTGGGCTGTGACTGGCTGGTTCCTCGTGCATCACTCACTGTCCAGTCGGCGTCACTGTGGGCTGTGGCTGACTGGTTCCTCGTGCATCGCTCACTGTCCAGTCGGCGTCACTGTGGGCTGTGGCTGACTGGTTCCTCGTGCATCACTCACTGTCCAATCGGCGTCACTGTGGGCTGTGGCTGACTGGTTCCTCGTGCATCACTCACTGTCCAATCGGCGTCACTGTGGGCTGTGGCTGGCTGGTTCCTCGTGCATCGCTCACTGTCCAGTCGGCGTCACTGTGGGCTGTGACTGGCTGGTTCCTCGTGCATCGCTCACTGTCCAATCGGCGTCACTGTGGGCTGTGGCTGACTGGTTCCTCGTGCATCGCTGACTGTCCAATCGGCGTCACTGTGGGCTGTGGCTGATTGGTTCCTCGTGCATCACTCACTGTCCAATCGGCGTCACTGTGGGCTGTGACTGGCTGGTTCCTCGTGCATCACTCACTGTCCAGTCGGCGTCACTGTGGGCTGTGGCTGACTGGTTCCTCGTGCATCGCTCACTGTCCAGTCGGCGTCACTGTGGGCTGTGGCTGACTGGTTCCTCGTGCATCACTCACTGTCCAATCGGCGTCACTGTGGGCTGTGGCTGACTGGTTCCTCGTGCATCGCTCACTGTCCAATCGGCGTCACTGTGGGCTGTGGCTGGCTGGTTCCTCGTGCATCACTCACTGTCCAATCGGCGTCACTGTGGGCTGTGACTGGCTGGTTCCTCGTGCATCACTCACTGTCCAATCGGCGTCACTGTGGGCTGTGGCTGGCTGGTTCCTCGTGCATCGCTCACTGTCCAGTCGGCGTCACTGTGGGCTGTGACTGGCTGGTTCCTCGTGCATCACTCACTGTCCAATCGGCGTCACTGTGGGCTGTCGCTGGCTGGTTCCTCGTGCATCGCTCACTGTCCAGTCGGCGTCACTGTGGGCTGTGACTGGCTGGTTCCTCGTGCATCGCTCACTGTCCAATCGGCGTCACTGTTGGCTGTGACTGGCTGGTTCCTCGTGCATCGCTCACTGTCCAATCGGCATCACTGTGGGCTGTGACTGGCTGGTTCCTCGTGCATCGCTCACTGTCCAGTCGGCGTCACTGTTGGCTGTGACTGGCTGGTTTCGCCAACGGTAACCTTGGCCGACATCTTCAATAAGCGGAAGATCAGCGTAACGCCGCATATCAATGCTTAGCCCTACTATTCTCAGAATGTTTGGTATGCTCAGGGTTCCCCTCACCACTGCCAATTTTACGTAGAGAAGAAAGGGGAGAAAAATTGTCGAATGAAAGCAAGAGCGTGGCGGTTGTTCCCTGTCGTAAAGCGCGGTTCACATCGGCTCCATAGCCAGTACGGACGGCCGCAACTATAAGTCTACGGCTCCAATTAAAAAATCCTCTTCTAAACATGTTGCAATTTTCAACACCCTGCCAACCTTGCTGCAACCGCAACGGTTTGAGAGCGTTAAGGAGCAAGTTGGATTTCTTCAACTTTTTACTGAGTACGAAAGAGTGCAGAAGGTAGGTGCTATTGTCTTTTGCCTTTTTTTGGTGGGGGGGGGGGTGATTTTTTTAGTTCACGGTTATTTCCATCAGTTGTGTCATAGTACCTTGATGTGTATCAGTATGCACGACATAGACGAGGGTCTTGCTTTTTCTAGCATATCTGGAAGATGAGGAGCGACTTCGAGGCAGAGAACGTAGGTGGGGAGAATGTTACTACGACGCCAGGCTGAGGGTTAGCTTTCATTGATGGCTCAATGAAGAGAATACCATGAAGGTTTTTAACACTCGCACCAGAGGGCCTTTCACATAACGCGGCCCGGGAGATACTCCCCCCCCCTCCTAAGATCTCGGAAACTACTGAAGCTAGAAGCATAAAATTTGGAGCGAAGATTACGGCTATAGTGAACTTGCTTCATGACGAATGTCATGACTAGATCAATGCCCTCAGGGCCAAATGAGGTCGAGATTGGCCGCCACACCTCGCCGCCGCGCCACCCCACCGATGAAACGCTTGTGACCCTGAATGTTCGGCGGCCAGGCAGTCGGCCGGCGGTCGGCTGGCGGCCGGTCAGTCGACTTCGCACCCCTACAGATCGTATGTTTACCATCGGATGTCGAATTGGTTTTTTGCTAGATGCGCTTATCACTTCAACAAAGTCACAAGATTGCATTACAATATTACAAGTCGTTTGTGAGATATCGTCGGGAAACACGAATGATGGGTGAAATCCGCTCCCATGTTATGAAGCCTTCTTTCCACCTACGTCCAGGCAGATTTGAGGACTTAGTTGAGTTGATGCCATCGAGCCTTCTCTCTACAAGATGAAACTGTTTGGGCCCGAAGGGGCCCAAGCGGGCCGTTGAACACTTTATGCTTCAACATTGGCCATGACGAAACACACAAGGCATTAATCTCTCCAGGGAGCCTTCGGGCGACCGGTGAAAGCCCCGGACCGACTTGAAGGGCTTCTTTGGTCGACATGAAGGGTCCTTGGACCGACGAAAGGGGTCCCGGGCTAATGGGAATGGTCCCGGGTCGACGAGGAAGCCCCTCTCCTAAGTCGATGGAAAGTGCTCACGGGCAGAGGTTGCGGTCCCGGGTTGGACCAACGTGAGGGGCTTCTATGTCGACGGAGGGTGCCCCGGGTCGTTGGAAGAACCCTCGGGCTGACGGAGAGGGCCCCTGAGCTGACGATGAAGTACCCTAACCGCCAGAGGGGATCCTGGGCCATCCGAAAGGGCCCTGAATCGATGTGAAAGACCCCTGAACCGACAGAGGGGTCCCAAACCGTACAAGAGGCTTCTGGCCTGAAGAAAGTTTTCAATGCTTCGAAGGGGGGGGGGGGGGCGTCTGCGGCCTGACGGAAAAGTCCCCAAAAGACCCCTGAACTAACGGAGAAGGATCTCTAGCCGCTGGATAGGACCCCGAACATTCGGAAAGCGCCCCGAGCCGATGTGAAGAGTCCCTGGGCCGACGGAAGAGCCCGAGCTGTCGAAAGAGAGGCCTTCAACAGGACGAACAAAGCCTGAGCCATTAAAGAAAGCCCCTGAGCATACCAGGTGAGCCACAGGCCAGACTTGCAGGGTCTCTGGGTCGGCTTTGGTGCCTGACGCTGATGGAGAAGGGCTCAAAGCTGACAGAGTGGGCCTCAGGCCAATGAAGAGGTCCCGGAGCCACGGAGACGATCCGAGCCAAATAAGTGGGCTCCCGGTCGACGGAAGAGGCACCAAACACATGAAGTGGCTCCTTGCTGTTAAAAGGGCCCACGGACTGACAGAAAGGGCCCCCGAGTCCTCTTCATGGCAAAGCCATGTTGACGGGAAGAGACCCTGTTGTAAAATTGATTTCGAAAAGGAAGCATAATTGACTGAAGACTCAGGAAGTTATCAAGACATACTCTCACGTACCATAAGGCTTCGATTTGCGTCACATATGCCATGCCGTTCAATTTCATTATAAGATAATGGAGGGATCCATAACATAATACGGCCAAAAGGTAGCACCATAGGCTACATATTTCCCACTTGAATGAATTGTACCTAGGCTCTTATAAAGCATCCCTGGAACAAACAACACAGGCATAGATTAGCAAACTTTTCCCATCCAGGCAGGCAATCAAGGTCGTTAATATTCTAGCTGCTACGTACTACTACATCCTGTTACTGCTGCATGGAACTTTGGTTTGTGTAGCGATTAATCACGTCACAATGGGGACATATGACACATGCACAAAATTGGGGACATATCGCCTCACTCAGTAGGTTTGCAGTTTCCAGCCAGCCCGTGCCCCACTCAGTGGGTGTGCAGTTTCCAGCCAGCCCGTGCCCCACTCAGTGGGTGTGCAGTGTCGGGCCAGGCCGTACCCCACTCAGTGGGTGTGCAGCGTCCGGCCAGGCGGTGCCCAACTCAGTGGGTATGCAGTTTCCAGCCAGCCCGTGCCCCACTCAGTGGGTGTGCAGTGTCGGGCCAGGCCGTACCCCACTCAGTGGGTATGCAGTGTCCGGCCAGCCCGTGCCCCACTCAGTGGGTGTGCAGTGTCGGGCCAGGCCGTACCCCACTCAGTGGGTATGCAGTGTCCGGCCAGCCCGTGCCCCACTCAGTGGGTATGCAGTGTTGGGCCAGCCCGTGCCCCACTCAGTGGGTGTGCAGCGTCCGGCCAGCCCGTACCCCACTCAGTGGGTATGCAGTGTCGGGCCAGGCCGTACCCCACTCAGTGGGTGTGCAGTGTCGGGCCAGGCCGTACCCCACTCAGTGGGTGTGCAGTGTCGGGCCAGGCCGTACCCCACTCAGTGGGTATGCAGTGTCGGGCCAGGCCGTACCCCACTCAGTGGGTATGCAGTGTTGGGCCAGGCCGTACCCCACTCAATGGGTGTGCAGTGTCGGGCCAGCCCGTGCCCCACTCAGTGGGTGTGCAGTGTCGGGCCAGGCCGTGCCCCACTCAGTAGGTGTGCAGTTTCCAGCCAGCCCGTGCCCCACTCAGTGGGTGTGCAGTGTCCGGCCAGCCCGTGCCCCACTCAGTGGGTGTGCGGTGTCGGGCCAGGCCGTACTCCACTCAGTGGGTGTGCAGTGTTGGGCCAGACCGTACCCCACTCAGTGGGTATGCAGTGTCCGGCCAGCCCGTGCCCCACTCAGTGGGTGTGCAGTGTCGGGCCAGGCCGTGCCCCACTCAGTGGGTATGCAGTGTCGGGCCAGGCCGTACCCCACTCAGTGGGTGTGCAGTGTCGGGCCAGGCCGTACCCCACTCAGTGGGTATGCAGTGTCGGGCCAGGCCGTACCCCACTCAGTGGGTATGCAGTGTTGGGCCAGGCCGTACCCCACTCAATGGGTGTGCAGTGTCGGGCCAGCCCGTGCCCCACTCAGTGGGTGTGCAGTGTCGGGCCAGGCCGTGCCCCACTCAGTAGGTGTGCAGTTTCCAGCCAGCCCATGCCCCACTCAGTGGGTGTGCAGTGTCCGGCCAGCCCGTGCCCCACTCAGTGGGTGTGCAGTGTCGGGCCAGGCCGTACCCCACTCAGTGGGTGTGCAGTGTTGGGCCAGGCCGTACCCCACTCAGTGGGTATGCAGTGTCCGGCCAGCCCGTGCCCCACTCAGTGGGTGTGCAGTGTCGGGCCAGGCCGTACCCCACTCAGTGGGTGTGCAGTGTCCGGCCAGGCCGTACCCCACTCAGTGGGTATGCAGTGTCCGGCCAGCCCGTGCCCCACTCAGTGGGTGTGCAGTGTCGGGCCAGGCCGTACCCCACTCAGTGGGTATGCAGTGTCCGGCCAGCCCGTGCCCCACTCAGTGGGTGTGCAGTGTCGGGCCAGGCCGTACCCCACTCAGTGTGTATGCAGTGTCCGGCCAGGCCGTACCCCACTCAGTGGGTATGCAGTGTCCGGCCAGCCCGTGCCCCACTCAGTGAGTGTGCAGTGTCGGGCCAGGCCGTACCCCACTCAGTGGGTATGCAGTGTCCGGCCAGCCCGTGCCCCACTCAGTGGGTGTGCAGTGTCGGGCCAGGCCGTACCCCACTCAGTGTGTATGCAGTGTCCGGCCAGGCCGTACCCCACTCAGTGGGTATGCAGTGTCCGGCCAGGCCGTACCCCACTCAGTGGGTATGCAGTGTCCGGCCAGCCCGTGCCCCACTCAGTGAGTGTGCAGTGTCGGGCCAGGCCGTACCCCACTCAGTGGGTATGCAGTGTCCGGCCAGCCCGTGCCCCACTCAGTGGGTGTGCAGTGAATACATGGTGCGTATGACGGTACAGCGTATCCGTCAGGCGCCTGCTCGTTGAGCTGCGCCACGGACACGGATCCGCCAGACACATACCTGAAATGGTTAATTTGTTCCTGATCTTCGGACGGCTTTTGTGGTTTCTTACCACGTACGATATGCCGCGGCAGAGAAGTCTATTTGACAGCTTGCTGTGCCCTATGGGAAATAACTTCGTGTTTTTTTTAAAGATTACATGCAATTTCGCTCCCAATCTTGAACTCCACCGTCAACGCTTCAGCCCGTCGTAGGCACCCCAATGCGTCATTCATATGTGCAGCAAATTATTTTGTTTCCCACCATAGTGCCTTTTGCTAATCTATTTTCGAATGCAGGCTCATAAATGACCCGCGGCACAAACCAACCCGGACGTCCGTCATCATTTAATGGCCGATCCCATACAGCCACAGGGAACGTAAGCTCACCGTTCCATTTTCACGTAGACAGGCACGTATCGATTGCAGACCCACGGAGGTCTTTGGTGCATTCTAATATAGCCTCATCAATGCATCACTTTGCATTTTTCTTGAAGTGTAGCTTGACATAAGCAGTGACATGTCGAGATACATAACCAGTACCCAATCAAGAAATCGTTGAAATCTATCTCATAAGCAGACAGGATCGATACTGAATTGGTCCCATCTGTAAGACTGCGTTCGTCTGGATTACCTTGATAAACAAGCAACTTGACCAAAATATTACGTGCATTACTAATATGGCAGTCTTGTGCATTTTTCAACTGCACCTTGCAACTGCATTCCAATAGCTCATTCCAACGCTCTGTCTCGCTGAAGAATATCGTGGTTCAAGTAAGTCAAAATGAAACCACGAACCCGGAACTTGACCTCGACCACGCTTCTCCTCGACCACGCTTTTCAACACCTTTTAGTTCAGCACCTGAATTCCCAGAAAATCTCTGGGCATGCTAATTTATCGCCTGCAAAGGCTGTTGCGAATCGGAGACCAATGGCTGCTTCCGTCTCTAGTTTCGATTTGTCGAGGCCGTTTCAGCGTGACAGTTGGCCCTCGGGACACGTCGTAAGTCATACAGCAGCCGCCGCTTCGGCACGCCCCGAACAGAGCTGCCCGGCAAACTGCAGCTCATGGCGCCGCAGCGGCAGCCCCAGCCACAGCGGCGGCTCCAGCCACAGCGGCGGCCCCAGCCTCAGCGGCGGGCCCAGCTACAGCGCCGGCTCCAACCACAGCGGCATCCCCAGCCTCAGCGGCGGCTCCAGCCACAGCGGAGGCCCCAGTCACAGCGGAGGCTCCGGCTACAGCGGAGGCCCTAGCCACAGCGGAGGCCCCAGCCACAGCGGAGGCTCCGGCTACAGCGGCGGCTCCAGCCACAGCGGCAGACACAGCCACAGCGGCAGCCCCAGCCACAGCGGCGGCCCCGGCTACAGCGGCAGCCCCAGCTACAGCGGCGGCTCCAGCCACAGCGGCGGCCCAGCCACAGCGGAGGCTCCGGCTACAGCGGCGGCTCCAGCCACAGCGGAGGCCTCAGCCACAGCGGTGGCTCCAGCCATAGCGGCAGCCACAGCCACAGCGGCAGCCTCAGCCACAGCGGCGGCCCCAGCTACAGCGGCGGCTCCAGCCACAGCGGCGGCCCCAGCCACAGCGGAGGCCTCGGCCACAGCGGAGGTCCCAGCCACAGCGGCGGCCCCAGCCGCGCCGCGCTGCAGATCCGATGACTTTGGTGTTCACGACAGTAGCCCATGGCTCAGCTGTCGTGACGTGCAGTTTGCATGGTCGCCTGTTTTGCAGTTGTGCACACTCAAAAGCCAGGCAGGAAAGATGGCGCGGGCACGGCGGCGGCTCCGACCGACATGGTGACGAGGTCCGCGCCCCCGGCGGCGGCGCGGCCGGACTTCCCAGCGCCAGAGAGCCGGTCGTCTCGCCAGCTGATTCCACGTGTAGTGAGCGAGGCTAACGCGCCACCGACACGACACCGGCTCATCATCATAATAAGTCCGATTACACCGGCGCACAGCGGCGCGCGCGGCTGGCGCCTACCCGCCACGCTTGCAGTCGCTGTCTGCCGTGTCTTAGTGAGGGAGGATGGTCGCATCCTGCGTGCTTCCTTGCTTTTTCGAAGCACACACGCTTTTTCAGCGCTTACAGCCTTAATTTGCTCTAAGTTGGATATTGGATTGGCTGCTCGACTTAAACGTTTGCTCTTTCAGTAGGATTATAGGTGCATACTAGTTCATTAGGACTACAGGCGCATACTGGTCAGTGGCGCACCAAGACCTGGCGCTAGGGATGGGAGCGAACGGATTTTGAGGAGCCCACATACCCCATTTTTTACGTTTTGAAGTTTAAAGTTAATAAAGCTTAAAGTTTTTAAAGTTTAAAGTTTTTAAGGTGTGTAAAGTTTAAAGTTTTTAAAGTTTAAAGTTTTTAAAGTTTAAAGTTTTTAAAGTTTAAAGTTTTTAAAGTTTAAAGTTTTTAAAGTTTAAAGTTTTTAAAGTTTAAAGTTTTTAAAGTTTAAAGTTTTTAAAGTTTAAAGTTTTTAAAGTTTAAAGTTTTTAAAGTTTAAAGTTTTTAAAGTTTAAAGTTTTAAAGTTTAAAGTTTTTAAAGTTTAAAGTTTTTAAAGTTTAAAGTTTTTAAAGTTTAAAGTTTTAAAGTTTAAAGTTTTTAAAGTTTAAAGTTTTTAAAGTTTAAAGTTTTTAAAGTTTAAAGTTTTTAAAGTTTAAAGTTTTTAAAGTTTAAAGTTTTTAAAGTTTAAAGTTTTTAAAGTTTAAAGTTTTTAAAGTTTAAAGTTTTTAAAGTTTCAAGTTTTTAAAGTTTAAAGTTTTTAAAGTTTAAAGTTTTTAAAGTTTAAAGTTTTTATAGTTTAAAGTTTTTAAAGTTTAAAGTTTTTAATTGAACAAAAAAGATTTCCACCACTATTTTACAAAGGGGACCATTTTTAATATTTTTAATAAAATAATTAGTGACGAGCTTAATTGTCCTGTGAAGAGGGCCCAATCTACCTGCATCGTTTCTGAGTCACATTATTTCAACCTTAACTCCCCATCCGGTTCGAAGTTTTTTTCATTTTGGCATCCCTTGATAAGTTATCTCACACTGTTGAAATTACACCTGTACAAATCAATCAAAAGGAGAAATTTTCAACTTTCAGGCATTCCAGTTAATAACGCCGATCGCCAAAACGTCAACGTCCGTGCACGTGCACACCCTCCTTGCGGACTCGACGCATTCGCCACACTTCGCGCGATTCTCCAGTTTCTGCTGGGCATCCTACATTCTGCTAATTGCTGCCACATGACAGTCTTGTGCCATATTTGAAGTGTGGAAGCTTCGTATGGCGGTTCGCTGTGAAAATTCGATTATTTCAATTCGATTGGATGGACTCGAGTTCTCCTCTTCCAACATTTTCTGATGGTTAAGAAATCTGGATACCCGCTGAGCTTTGATGCATCTCATGTCCTAGGTTAAATATGCTCCCAGATTGGCTACCGAACCGTGGCCCTAGCTAGGTGTTCTTCTTTTTGACCTGTTGCGTTTTTCTTCGTCTACGGATGTATTTTAGTGCTCCAGCCAATTTTTGTTCTGGGCCCGGCTTATTTCTGAGGCCCCGGATCTTTTTTAGTTTTGTTTTTTTTTTTGTGCACCGACGATATTTTTCAGGTTCCGATGCGTTTTCGAAGATCTCGATGTGTTTATTTAGTGCCAGATCTTTTTGGAATTTTAGGACCATGTCGCTTTTTGAGAGAGCTTTTTGCCCCCAATGCCGCCCTTTGGTACGCCACTGATCATAGCTATGTAGTCCTATCGGATACTATTTCAATAGGAGTATAGGTGTATACTAGCATAGATTGACTTATATTAGGACTGTAGGCATATGCTAGTTCAGATTAACTTTCAGTAGAACTATAGATGTATGCGAGTTCAAGTTGACTTTCAGTTGGACTATACGTGCATATGAGTTCAGTAGGACTAAAAGGTGCATACTAGTTCACATTGACTTCAGTAGTACTATAGGTGTATACTTGCTTAATAGAACTATAAGTGCATGCTAGTTCAGATTGACTTTCAGTAGGACTATAGGTGCATGCTAGTTCAGTTCGACTTTTAGTGGGACTATAGGTGCATACAAGTTCAGATTTACTTCTCAGTGTTGTGAATCATTCAGCATCCACACTCACCTGTGAGTGGACTCAAACTATATATACCCACAGCGTGGAGCGGCAGTATATATACCAACAGAGTGGAGGGGCATTATATGTACGCGCAGACTTGAGGGAAACTATACTACACACAGTGGAGTGGCATTATATATACACAGAGAGCGGAGGGGCATTTACATACAGAGTGAAAGACAATTTTTACAACGTTTAGTTTTATATTTGTTTCATTGATAGGTTCATTCCCAATATACAAATTATATTAAACAAGGTTAAACACCCTTCATGGTTGACCAAGAAAGTAAAACATTTGTTGGAGTCGAAGAAGCAGGCATTTAAAAACTAAATGATCTGAACTCTAAGGAAAACCTAGAATCATAGAGAATAACTAGAAATATAGCTAGGTGTGTTAGGGCATCTAAAAGACTGGCTGAAATGAACCTAGCTCGAGAATGTTCAGCAGTCAATG
Organism: Ashinkailepas kermadecensis; assembly: GCA_034440615.1. Classification (NCBI taxonomy): domain Eukaryota; kingdom Metazoa; phylum Arthropoda; class Thecostraca; family Neolepadidae; genus Ashinkailepas; species Ashinkailepas kermadecensis. The sequence goes on from JAOTOM010004276.1 coordinate 110,951, forward strand.
CTGAGAGGTTCTTTAGCTTCTACAAATTGAAGTCTAAAATTTGGTGTATGGCCACTGGAGGTAGATGGTGAAATAGTCGTTCATGATTGTGATAGAGTTGAGTCCATAATGAGCAATTCTCATCAGTCTTTACTAAAGGGAATTCTGGTATATCGGAAACAACTGAAGAATATGCCACAGCAGATGATAAGTTGGAAGACTTTACAATAACCACAGAAGATGTAGAAAAACATGTGCAGAATATAAAACCTAATAAAGCTGCTGGACAGAAATATGCATATGCTAGGGTCTTAGCAGAGTGTGCTCAAGCTTTAGCAGTTCCCGAGGCATTATTTTCAGGCGGTCTATGGAGTATTCTGAAGTACCTGAAGGTTGGCGAAATGCAAATGTAGCACCAATTTAAAAATGATGTATGAAGCGTGTATACAACTATAGGCCGATAGCTTGACCTCCATAATTTGCATGGTACTGGAAAGGCTGGTCAAACAGAATGTTCATACTCATCTAAATATGCACAACCTTTTAAGGATGCTCAACATGGATTTCGATCACGAAGATCTTGCTTAGCTAACCTATTGGAGTTCATGGAGTATATAACTAGAGAAGTAGACAATGAAAGCAGGATGGGTTGTGTACTTCGACATTAGCAAAAATGTTCATAAAGTTCCACACGGGTGTCTAATTCATTAACTAGAGCAACATGGGATTGATGGAAAAGTTATAGGTTCGATTGAAGCATGGTTAACGGGACGGAAACAAATGCCAGTGTCAAATGGCATTTGATGGCAATGGCATCTGAATGGCAAATGACATCTGAATGGAAGAATGTTCTGCTCGGAGTGCCACAGGGCTCTGTTCTAGGTCAACTTCTCGTTGTCATCTTTGTGAGTAGCATTGAGGTAGGGCTGGGGAATAGGGTGGTGACATTTGCTGATGACGTCAATCTGGCAGGAGTGGCTAACAGTAGTGACCAAGCTAGTAATATTCAACTAGACTTGGAGGACCTAAAACCTGGGCTGATCAATCACAGATGTCTTTCAACTGTGAAAAGTGTAATGTTATGCATGTATCTGGGTCTGGGGGAGATATTTTCAGATATACAATGGGATGTAGGGAACTGGTTGTTATTGAAGAGGAAAGAGACTTAGATGTGTTAGTTTCAAATGGCCTTACAGCAGAAAAACAATGTATCTCAGCTAGGAACGGGGCAATCAGAATGCTGAACTCATTAATAGGAGCATATGGTAAAAGAGCAAGGAATTGGTTTTAAAAAAACTGTATTTAGCCTATGTACGACTACACTTGGAATATTTTGTACAGGCATGGAGCCCTTACTTAGAAATAAAATATAGGTATGCTAGAACGAGTGTAGTGCGAAGCCACTAGACTCATCAGTGGACTAGGTAACTTAGAATATGGAGAAAGGCTTATGTCGTCCGATATGTACTCACTGAAGTATAGGAGATTAATGGGTGATATGATATAAATGTATAACATTTTTAAAGGGTTAGATCAGATCAATCTGAATGATGACCTTTGATTTAGAGTATCGCAAGTGGTCATATATTCAGGTTAGACTAGTCAAGGTGTAGGACAATTAAGCGACAAATGGTCTCCGGTTAAAGGGTGGCTGATCAATGGAATAGGCTGCCTGCCGATGGTGTGGTGAGTCCCTCATTTAAGGTATTGAAAAATAAGGTGAACAATTTTCAAGTCCGGGAAATATTGTTTTAAGTGCTAATTTGTAGTGAATTGGGTGATATTTATTCTAGTAGATTTACATGGCGCTGGCCCCTTTAAGGAGGCATGGATGGAGTTTGAAAATTATTTGTAGGGCACTCGATCCACGCATGTGTTACTCAGAATCAACTGAACAGGGTTGGATAGGTAAGGAATTGATGGATGTGTGGGATATTGGTGGATTGTTTCTTTTGAATTTGGGATGTGGTATTGGTTGGGATGATGAGTGTCGTTTTGTCCAGCTTATGGTATCTTCCCTTTACAGACTTAACACGGATGGGCTCCTGTGTCTCTTATAAAGTCTGAACACTTTATAACTTTGTGACTTTATTTGTAGCGCTCGCTAAAACGCGCATTGACTGGTGAGTCTCTCCCAGTAAGATCACCGAAACTGCGAGAGACAGGGTCATGAAACTGACAGGACAGGTGGAGTCAGCGACGTAATGTTTGTGCAGCAGGCTGCAACTAACGTCATCTCAGGTCAACATACCAGCATCAGCCACTCTGTGAAACACCTTGTACCCGACTCGACGCGGTTTGACCAGAAATTACTGCACGTTAACAAGATGTACTTCTGCAATGACAACGATCATATGCTGTCAGTTTGATGTCCAAAATTCGACAACAAAATTATACGCTGGATTGACCTGCTAATCTTGACAAAGAAAGGATACAATCATGCATGTCCCTCGACCCCACCCTCAAGTGTACGGTTCCCATATTCAGAACTGAACCTCTTGAGTGTGTTCCAGCTACAACACCTGAAATAATACGTGAGTGAGATATTGAAGTCTACGTCTATCGAGTTCATAAACTGAGTGCATCGAGTAGGCAGTCAATATCGCTATGGAATATAACAGCACGATGAAGTACAGAGCTGACAGGAAGCATTGCGGCAAGATCTTCACATATTGCATCTGTTAACTGTTGTGGATTGGCAACCGACACTAAATGAAGCTAGACGATGCCCGGAGATAATTTTGGAATGGACGTCAATACAGCCCCAGTGGTAAACGGGCATTCAGTCACCTTTGACCGTTGAGACATTGGCTGGACCTGTTTGGACGACGGTCGTGATGGTGGAGATTTGCCGCCGCCAGCCGCTGACGGAGGCTCTGGTATGGCCGCGCGGTGCTGGTTCAGGTGTGGGTCGATAAGGCCGCGTGGTGCTTGTCGGTATGGCGGGTCAATGTGGGTTCAGATCTGGTATGCTCGGGCGGAGCTGGTTCAGATCGGCTCCGGTATCGTATGGTCGGGCGATGCGAGTTCATGCCGACTTCGATTGGCTAAATGGTGCGAGTTTAAGTTGGCTCCGGTATGGCCGGGTGGTGCTGCTTCGTGTCGACTTCGTATGGCCAGGTGGAGTTGGTTTGAGTCGGCTCCGGTATGGCCGGGCGGTGCCGGTTCAGGTCGGCTCTGGTATAGCCCGGGGCGGTGCCGGTTCAGGTCGGCTCTGGTATAGCCCGGGGCGGTGCCGGCTCAGGTCGGCTCTGGTATAGCCCGGGGCGGTGCCGGTTCAGGTCGGCTCTGGTATAGCCCGGGGCGGTGCCGGTTCAGGTCGGCTCTGGTATAGCCCGGGGCGGTGCCGGCTCAGGTCGGCTCTGGTATAGCCCGGGGCGGTGCCGGCTCAGGTCGGCTCTGGTATAGCCCGGGGCGGTGCCGGCTCAGGTCGGCTCTGGTATAGCCCGGGGCGGTGTCGGCTCAGGTCGGCTCTGGTATAGCCCGGGCGGTGCCGGTTCAGGTCGGCTCTGGTATAGCCCGGGGCGGTGCCGGCTCAGGTCGGCTCTGGTATAGCCCGGGGTGGTGCCGGTTCAGGTCGGCTCTGGTATAGCCCGGGGCGGTGCCGGCTCAGGTCGGCTCTGGTATAGCCCGGGGCGGTGCCGGCTCAGGTCGGCTCTGGTATAGCCCGGGGCGGTGCCGGCTCAGGTCGGCTCTGGTATAGCCCGGGGCGGTGCCGGCTCAGGTCGGCTCTGGTATAGCCCGGGGCGGTGCCGGCTCAGGTCGGCTCTGGTATAGCCCGGGGCGGTGCCGGCTCAGGTTGGGTCGCGTGTGGTGGCCTGGCGCCAGCCGAACGGTAGGCGATTTCTTCCGTGATTCAGCGGTTCTGTGCGCTGTCGACCGCGGCGGCGTCCCCGACATCGCCGGCACACCACGGTGCACCGTGGCAGGCCGTCACGGTGCACCGTGACAGGCCGTCATGGTGCACCGTGACAGGCCGTCATGGTGCACCGTGACAGGCCGCTGGCACCACGGCGCGACGGCACATCTGCGGCGTCAGCCGACCGGAGAACGGCCCCCTGACTCGGCAGTACAGCGGCAATACAGCAGTACAGCGGCAATACAGCATTACAGCGGCAATACAGCAGTATAGCGACAATACAGCAGTACAGCGGCAATACAGCAGTACAGGGGCAATACAGCAGTACAGCGGCAATACAGCAGTACAACGACATTACCAGCCAGCCACGGACACTCACTGCTGGGAGATACAGCAGTAACACCACCCGACCACGATATTCCCTGCTGGGAGATACAGCAGTAACACCAGCCAACCACGATATTTTTTTTGGCTGGGAGATACAGCAGTAACACCAGTCAACCATGATATTTCCTGCTGGGAGATACAGCAGTAACACCACCCGACCACGAGACGCTTCCTGCTGGGAGATACAGTAGTAGCACCAGCCAACCACTAGACTCCCTGCTGGGAGATACAGCAGTGGCACCAGCCGACCACGAGATTCCCTGCTGGGAGATGCAGCAGTAACACCAGCCAACCACGATCTTTTCTGCTGGGAGATAAAGCAGCAACACCACCCGACCACGAGACACTCCCTGCTGGGAGATACAGCACATCCACAAGCCAACCACGAGATTTACTGCTGGGCAGAAATTTCCTGTCCGAGATTTCCTGCTGGGACATACAGCAGTAACACCAGCTGACCACGAGACACTCCATGCTGGGAGATACAGCAGTAACACCAGCCGACCACGAGACACTCCCTGCTGGGAGATACAGCAGTAACACCAGCCAACCACGAGACACTCCCTGCTGGGAGATACAGCAGTAACACCAGCCAACCAGGAGATTTTCTGCTGGGAGATACAGCAGTAACACCACCCGACCACGAGACACTCCCTGCTGGGAGATACAGCGGTAACACCACCCGACCACGAAACACTCCCTGCTGGGAGATACAGCAGTAACACCACCCGACCACGAGACACTCCCTGCTGGGAGATACAGCAGTAACACCAGCCGACCACAAGACACTCCCTGCTGGGAGATACAGCACATCCACAAGCCAACCACGAGATTTTCTGCTGGGCAGAAATTTCTTGTCCGAGATTTCCTGCCCGGAGATGCAGCAGTACTACCAGCCGACCACGAGCCACTGCTGGCTGGCAGCCGGTGACCGGTGCCGGCGCCGGCTCTGGCGGCAGCGGCAGCGCAGCACTCAACATCGCCGGCCTCGTGGCAGCGCACCGGCTCATCCGCACGGCGATGCGATGTCGGCCGCTTTTCCGCTCGGTCACGGCTGTCGCCTCGCCAGGTGTCCGGCTCGGGGCCCTTGGAAATCGCAGCCGCCGAGATCCGGCATCAGGTAACGTCCATGTCATCGGCGTTGACTCACTCTCACCATGTCTGTCCGCGCACAGTCGGCAGCAGTGGGCAATTCCAGCAGCCGATCGTAATTGTTTTGATACGGACTGAGATAGGAGACAGTGGAATTGCTTTCCTCAAGCTGAGACCGGTCGGCTTCGAGGCGTGTGCTTGCAGCCGCTCGAGTTACGAGCGGTGCTCAGACGCGGAGCCAGAAATTATCACGAGCACTGCGGAGACACCGCCGCGGCGCCCACGCCAGCCGCCATCGCCGCCCGGTGACAGACGACTCGGAGCTGCCGCCCGGTGACAGACGACTCGGAGCTGCCGCCCGGCGACAGACGGCTCGGAGCTGCCGCTCGGTGACAGACGACTCGGAGCTGCCGCCCGGTGACAGACGGCTCGGAGCTGCCGCCCGGTGACAGACGACTCGGAGCTGCCTCCCGGTGACAGACGACTCGGAGCTGCCGCCCGGTGACAGACGACTCGGAGCTGCCGCCCGGTGACAGACGACTCGGAGCTGCCGCCCGGTGACAGACGACTCGGAGCTGCCGCCCGGTGACAGACGACTCGGAGCTGCCGCCCGGTGACAGACGACTCGGAGCTGCCGCCCGGTGACAGACGGCTCGGAGCTGCCGCCCGGTGACAGACGACTCGGAGCTGCCGCCCGGCGACAGACGACTCGGAGCTGCCGCCCGGTGACAGACGGCTCGGAGCTGCCGCCCGGTGACAGACGGCTCGGAGCTACCGCCCGGTGACAGACGACTCGGAGCTGCCGCCCGGTGACAGACGACTCGGTGCTTTGAGTTGGGGTCTAGCGTCGGCGATTCGTCGTTGCAAGTAGTTGCACCAAATATCGTCAGTAGAAGAGGCATGGCTTACCCAGCTTCTCGGCTGGGAGTTGAGACTCTGTACTCTCTCTGTCCTTACACCGAAGCAAATCAATACCAGCAAGGCTTAACTTTGAGCCTCTCATCCCTCGGAATGCGGAAGAATTTTCTACTCCCTCGCAACGCGGCAAAATTTCCTATCCCCTTGCAGTGCGGCGGAATTTCTTACCCCTCCAAGTGCGACAGAATTTCCTACCCCTGGCAATGCGGCAGAATGTCGTACCCCTTAGCAATGCGGCAAAATTTCCTACCTCTAGCACTACGACAGAATTTCCAGCCCCCTGACAATGCGAAAGAATGTCCTACCCCTCGCAGTGCTGCTGAACTTCCTACTCCCTCGCAGTGGGGCAGAACTTCCCTGGCAGTGCAGGATGCCAATTTGAACTCAGCTAGCATGTGTTGTAAGTTGGGTAGAGAGGTGCGGTATTTGAGCACAGCTAACGTGTGTTCTGAGCTGGGTAGAGAGGTACGGTATACGACATGATGCAGCTCAATCCTTGAACCTTCAGGATTATTATAAGCATTTGTGTGTACCTCCATTTGTTGATCTTTCAGGTCACTTCCAAATAGATCAATGCTGACGTATTGTTTGTCAGTAGGTCTTCGCTGTAGTTTTTGGACTCTGATCGTAAAACAAATACGATATCGTTCTTCATTGTCTATGATATACAAACTGAGGACTTAGTCTAGTATAATGACACATGCAATGGTTAAGGTGCTAGATCAGGTCAGCGTCGAGTGCAAGGAAATATATGATGAACTGTTGAAACTGACGATTTCCGAAAAGGTTGTGCTAAGGAACAGATAATGATTTACCCCAAGACATAGCTGCATGTTTTCTCCCTTCTTGGAAAGTTGAAGAAAACTATAAAAGTTATCTTCAGAAATGCTTGATAATTTTGCAAATATTGAACGGAAGGGCCTATTGTTGGAAATACATTTATGTGGCTCTAATCACATCGGAAACGAAATCAGCATGCAAAACTTGTTCTGTTTAGCCATTTTTGTATCGCAGAAGTCCGTATTGTAGGCTCCAGAGCGCCTAAGATACCTGTGATATGGTCACGTTTCAGGTCTTATCTCAGTAACCTGACCTGATATTGATTTGACATTTGGGAGGCACAATATTATACAACACTCAACGTCTTCCACGTTCTTTTGAAATGTTAATTAGTGGCAGAATTATGCACACAAATACATATTCCGTTTTAAATCTTCGTTTTACTAGATGTCCTAATCTGAAGCTACTTTTTTCAATGTACTCTTTCCAGTTTTCTGTGATGATTTGTACACACACCCATAATCTAACTTGATTGCAAATTGTGCGTTTTTCATGATAGCGTTTCGATATACATCTAAAAACTGCACTGAGATTTATTTGACATATAGCTACGGGACATAAGTAGAATGCACCGTTTTTTTACCCACGATTTTTTACCCATAAATCGACGGAAGATATCCCAAATTTCAAAGCGGCATCTTGAAAAGCTTCAGAGCTACCAAAGACAGATCAGAGGCCACGTGGATTCCTGCCCCGCACTGCGAGGACTAAAATCAGATTAATATCGCTGCGTTCCTCCTTTGTTCAATAGACACATACAAATTACCTTCCCCGAAAAAGACACAGCTAACAAAGCTTGCTCCCCCGCACCATAATTATACGTTTGTGTTTCTATGCCTTCCGTCTCCATGGAAGCCCTAAATTACCATGGCATTGTGCCTGGTGGAGAATGTTTTGCATGATATGATCAACCACATTCACTGGAAGTGATGTCGGCAGTCACAGTGCGTCCATGAATTTGTTTCGGTATGGATTTCCCCCAACTTTATGAATGGCTCTGAAATATAATGGTGTACAGTACGCACCGTACACTCACGCACTGCTGCACTATTACGTACAGCAGGTACACCATTGTACAGCAGGTACACCATTGTACGGCAGGTACACCATTGTACAGCAGGTACACCATTGTACAGCAGGTACACCATCTTACTGTAGATACACCATTGTACAGTATGCACACCATTATACAGCAGTTACACCATTGTACAGCAGGTACATCATTGTACAGTAGGTACACCATTGTACAGTATGTACACCATTGTACAGCAATTACACCATTGTACAGCAGGTACACCATTGCACAGCAGGTACACCATTGTACAGCAGGTACACCATTGCACAGTAGGTACACTATTGCACAGTAGGTGCACCATTGCACAGCAGGTACACCATTGCATAGTAGGTCCACCATTGCACAGTAGGTGCACCATTGGACAATAGGTACACCATTGCACAGAAGGTACACACTGTGCACTCCCGCACTGCTGCACTATTGCGCTGTCGTATTCTTGGTTTCGGTGTTGCGAAATGAAGTTTCGAGCTCTGTTAGCTGCTGCTACGCCTCCAATATATGGCAAGGCTCTGGCTAGCAGGCCATCACCAGCAGCGTAGTTATCCCGGCCAATGAGACCCAGTTATCCATTATCCTTTGAAGCCGGGGGGACAATGGAAGACTCCAGCGGCGGTTTTTGCCGGAGGCAATTAATCACTCAGCCATTGTGCGGCGATGACCACACATCGACGCCAGAAAGAGCCCGCATCAATATGCTGGATCGCGCTCAATAAAATACAACCGATCCCCTCGGGCGTCTAACAAGGCGATGGCATACGGCCGGCCATCTGCGGCGACTGCGGCCACTGTCTAGGTGTTCGTGACACGAAGCCCGGTCAGATGGCCGCAGCGCTCCTCCGTGCGGACCAACGCAGAGTTGCCAGAGGCACTGCGCCACGCAGCGTCCGCGTCAGAGTCTGCAGAATGATGCACCGTCATGGCCGCCATTGCGGCACGCAGCAGCACAAAGCAGCGCGGCCGACAAACACGCCTGCAGACGGCAGTGCCGTAGCACGGCTGCTGAGGGCAGTGCCGGTAACACGGCTGCAGACGGCAGTGCCGGTAACACGGCTACAGACGGCAGTGCCGGTAACACGGCTACAGACGGCAGTGCCGGTAACACGCCTGCAGACGGCAGTGCCGGTAACACGGCTGCAGACGGCAGTGCCGGTAACACGGCTGCAGAGGGCAGTGCCGGTAACACGGCTGCAGACGGCAGTGCCGGTAACACGGCTGCAGACGGCAGTGCCGGTAACACGGCTGCAGGGGGCAGTGCCGGTAACACGGCTGCAGACGGCAGTGCCGGTAACACGGCTGCAGACGGCAGTGCCGGTAACACGGCTGCAGACGGCAGTGCCGGTAACACGGCTGCAGACGGCAGTGCCGGCAACACGGCTGCAGGGGGCAGTGCCGGTAATACGGCTGCAGACGGCAGTGCCGGTAACACGGCTGCAGACGGCAGTGCCGGTAACACGCCTGCAGAGGGTAGTGCCGGTAACACGGCTGCAGAGGGCAGTGCCGGTAACACGGCTGCAGACGGCAGTGCCGGTAACACGGCTGCAGACGGCAGTGCCGGTAACACGGCTGCAGACGGCAGTGCCGGTAACACGGCTGCAGACGGCAGTGCCGGTAACACGGCTGCAGAGGGCAGTGCCGGTAACACGGCTGCAGACGGCAGTGCCGGTAACACGGCTGCAGACGGCAGTGCCGGTAACACGGCTGCAGGGGGCGGTACCAATAAATTACGGTCATCGCTCAACGCTCCTGCACGCGGTGTTGCCGACCGCGGCCGAGAAGAAGCGCGTCAATGTACGCACCAACTGGTCCCCAGCGCGAACCCGGTCTGACCCCGGTCTGACGGGGGTGCACGGCGCACAACGGGTGAGCGGGCGCCAAGTGTTGGGCGGACTGCCGTTGGCGACACCACATGTTGCACCTGACAGTGAGCAACACCGCGCACTCGACCTCCAGCTGACTGTCCACGTGTGTGTATGTGTGTGTGTGTGTGTGGGTGGGTGTGTGTATGCTATGCGATACGTATTTGTTGGTATTTGTGCTACGTACGTGCACGTATGTGTGTTGCGGCTTGCCAGTCTGCCAACTGCTGTGATGGCCGAGGTGGCGTCGACGATCTGTGTGATGATGTAACCTGTTGGCAGCCACAAAGCTGTGTGGCGCCAAACGGACGGTAGGTGGCTGCCGGTTGGACGATGACTGAGCAGCGAGTACAGGTGGCGCCACGTGTGCCATGTCAGCAGCACCCCACGCCGCGGTCGGCCGCGACAGCAGCAGACCGCCGAGGGCAGACGTGCCGCAAACAGGCTTACCAGTGAGAAGAATGGGCCCATATTTCGCCCCCAATAGACCATTCATCACACGCACCAAGCCTGTTCCAAAAAGTTCCAATATATCGTCCGGCGCGCCCGAAAAAGAAATTGCACTTCGGAGCGAGTGATGAAATATGGACGGGTCGGCCGGCGGTCGCAGCGTTGATGGATCGCACCTGTGCCAGACACTCGACACCATCTGTGCCAGCCGGAGATTTCAATATCTACCCGCTAAGACACGGACCATCAGATCGGTGCCGACGGCTGTGAAGCACCCGCGGCATCGACAGCGGCCCGGCCGACAGCAGCTCGCAAAATCCACACCCGCCGCACTCACATGCCAGACCATGAATAATGCAAATTGTAGATTTTGTCGGATCAGGGCCGTGGCTGATTTAACCGGACGGCTTAACAGAGCGATTGTGTACGGTGGCTGGACAGTACCGCCATCACAACTCCCATGTCAGCGCTGTGTGCGATCTGCTAGGATGCCAGGCAATCGCGCGAGTGGCCGAGTTTCGCTCCGGCTGGCCGACCGACCGTGCTGAGTCGGTCCGCCGTCGTCGGTCCGTTGTCGGTCCAAGTCGTTTTGATTGTTGCTCAGGAAGCCGACATTAGACAGGCTTTCGAGCATCACTCAAAATGAGCGAGACTGACCATCGTCCGGTGATACTCGACAGTGGCTGCTCTCCACACTTCGGGACACTGCGTGGTGATCGGTCTTCGTCCAATGAAACACCGAGGTGATCACCTATCGTCCAACGAAACACCGTGGTGGTCAGCTCTGGTGTAGCGAAGCACCATGATGGTCGATATCATCTAGCGAAACACCGTGGTGTCGGTTCTCATCTAACAAAACACCGCGGTCTCGGCCCTCATCTGGCGAAACACCGTGGTGTCGGCCCTCATCTAGCGAAATACCGCGGTCTCGGCCCTCATCTAACGAAACACCGTGGTCTCGGCCTTCATCTAACGAAACACCGTGGTTTCGGCCCTCATCTAACGAAACATCGTGGTCTCGGCCCTCATCTAACGAAACACCGTGGTGTCGGTTCTCATCTAACGAAACACCGTGGTGTCGGTTTTCATCTAACGAAACACCGTGGTGTCGGTTCTCATCTAACGAAACACCGTGGTGTCGGTTCTCATCTAACGAAACACCGTGGTGTCGGCCCTCATCTAACGGAACACCGTGGTGTCGGTTCTCATCTGACGAAACACCGTGGTGTCGGTTCTCATCTAACGAAACACCGTGGTGTCGGTTCTCATCTAACGAAACACCGTGGTAATTAGTCCTCGCTCTGTGTAACGGTGGCGCACTACTTGTCCTTTTTGTCGCTCATTGCTGTGCATGATGACCCATACATTGTCCTCATTTGTAAATAAACAAAAACAATGATAGCAATTGTAGCAAATATAGCAGCATAGCCAATGAAGCAAAATATTTGGGCACTTTGTTGAAAATGCGCAAATTGGGTTCTTAGAAGAAGAAAAAACAGGGCAATGTCCATGTCAGTCAATGTATTGTAGCCGCAGTGGAATATAACACCATGCCGTATTTTTGCTGTCAGGCTTCAGCGATCACGAACCATCACCGCACCACCCCGCTCCTGCACAGATGACGGACCGTCATCGCCGCACCACTCCGCTCCTGTACAGATGACGGACCGTCATCACCGCACCACTCCGCTCCTGTACAGATGACGGACCGTCGTCACCGCATCACTCCGCTCCTGTACAGATGACGGACCGTCGTCACCGCACCACTCCGCTCCTGTACAGATGACGGACCGTCATCACCGCACCACTCCGCTCCTGTACAGATGACGGACCGTCGTCACCGCACCACTCCGCTCCTGTACAGATGACGGACCGTCGTCACCGCACCACTCCGCTCCTGTACAGATGACGGACCGTCGTCACGGCACCACTCCGCTCCTGTACAGATGACGGACCGTCATCGCCGCACCACCCCGCTCCTGTACAGATGACGGACCGTCATCACCGCACCACTCCGCTCCTGTACAGATGACGGACACACCAGGTTGGAGGGTGGGGGAGTTGGCTGGTGTGTGGGTGTAAGGGTGTCGACTGGTGGGGTGTGGAGGACTCGACTGGTGGGTGTATGTGAGGGTGTCGACTGGTTGGGTGTTGGGAAGTTGACTGGTGGGGTGTTGGGGAGTTGACTGATGGGGTGTGAGTCGACTGGTGGAGTGTGTGTCGACTGGTGGAGTGTGTGTCGACTGATGGAGTGTGTGTCGACTGGTGGAGTATGTGTCGACTGGTGGAGTGTGTGTCAACTGGTGGAGTGTGTGTCGACTGGTGGAGTGTGTGTCGACTGGTGGAGCGTGTGTCGACTGGTGGAGTATGTGTCGACTGGTGGAGTGTGTGTCGACTGGTGGAGTGTGTGTCGACTGGTGGAGTGTGTGTCGACTGGTGGAGTATGTGTCGACTGGTGGAGTATGTGTCGACTGGTGGAGTGTGTGTTGACTGGTGGAGTATGTGTCGACTGGTGGAGTGTGTGTCGACTGGTGGAGTGTGTGTCGACTGGTGGAGTGTGTGTCGACTGGTGGAGTGTGTGTCGACTGGTGGAGTGTGTGTCGACTGGTGGAGCATGTGTCGACTGGTGGAGTGTGTGTCGACTGGTGGAGTGTGTGTCGACTGGTGGAGCATGTGTCGACTGGTGGAGTGTGTGTCGACTGCTCTGATCGACTGCTCTGGTTGCCCGCCACCGGGCACTGTGGCCGGCTGGACATGTGACAGCGCTGCACCGATCACGTGACTGGCTGGACATGTGACAGCGCTGCACCGATCACGTGACTGGCTGGACATGTGACAGCGCTGCACCGATCACGTGACTGGCTGGACATGTGGCAGCGCTGCACCGATCACGTGACTGGCTGGACATGTGGCAGCGCTGCACCGATCACGTGACTGGCTGGACATGTGGCAGCGCTGCACCGATCACGTGACTGGCTGGACATGTGACAGCGCTGCACCGATCACGTGACTGGCTGGACATGTGACAGCGCTGCACCGATCACGTGACTGGCTGGACATGTGACAGCGCTGCACCGATCACGTGACTGGCTGGACATGTGGCAGCGCTGCACCGAGCACGCAGCTGGCTCGGATGTCTGCAGAAGCGGCACAGGTGCGCACCACAAAGTGGTGGACGTGTGCACCTGGTGAGACCACCTGCTCTTACCTCTGATGATCAGAAGGGGCGAGCAGGTGGACCTGACGATGCCGCCGCAAATGTCAGAGGGTGTACCGAAGAGGTGCAGGCACATACGCAGACACAATTATTAAGGCTACATGGGCACCGGAAAGTAAATTCGAAGCTGGGTGGGATGAAGCGAAGCGCTTGCCCCCGTTCGTTCGGGGAGTTTACATGTGAATGTCGGTGTTGGCAACGCCTTATCCGGTTAAGGAAATGCGAGAGAAATTGGAATGTATGGACATGTCTTGCTCTGCTTAACATGAGCATTCGAATTACCGCGGCCCATGAATACTCGATGACTGCTGCTACCTTCTGGACTTTGGAGCGTGTGATGTGAAAAATGAATGCGCTACCTTTTGTATTGCCAGGTGTGGCAATGTCTGTACTAAACAGCTGATCGGAACCAAAATCCAATATAGGAAAGAGTGTATGCGATGGTCGCAGAAGTGAAAGTTTCACAGGGTAAGTTACCGTGGTCTCCAAGATGCAAAGTAAGAGGATAATTATTCAATAGCTGGATATTCTGGGATCCAAAGAACGCTCTGGATGGGTCGACTTTTATACTTTTCTTTACTCCCCTTACTGTTACCGAAACGCATAATAAATCAGTGTGTTCTGAGAAAGCACAGCAAGCGGTACATATTACACCTTGCTGCACCCAGTGACGTACCGAAGTGGTGGAGGGCATTGGATGAAGTCCCCCCCCCCCCTGAGTGGTTGTGGGGCCCCCAAGAATCGTGCCGGGGTTAGAATAAAATGCGCTAGGCTCCCTAAACATCCCGCTGGGATCACCAAAAAACGCACCGGGGTCCATAAACATCGAATGGAAGCCCAAAAGGTCGCTCAGGAGCCTCTGGAAATGACCCTGGTGGCCTCCAAAATCGCACCAAGGCCCCTGAAAATCACATTGCGATCCCCAAAATGGCTTTGGGGCTCGCGTTGAAATGACGTTGGGGCAAAAAAGGTGGGACCGAGGCCCCCTGAAAATACCGCTATGGTCCAAAAAAAAAGTCGATCCGGGCCCCCCGAAAAGTCCCGCCAAGGCCACGAAAATTACGATGGGGCCTCAAAATGTCAGGCCGGCTACTAGAAATCACGCTGAGGACCCAAGAAGTTTTGCCGGGTCCCCAAAAATGAGCTGGGCCCAAAAGGACGGGCCGGGCCCCTGAAAATCACGCTGGGACACAAAAGGTCGGGGCGGGGCCTTGAAAATCTTGCTGGATCCAAAAAATTCGGACCGGAACCCTTGACAGGCACACTGGGGGCCTTAAAACTTCGCATCTGGGTCCCTGAAAAGCGCGCCAGGGGCCAACATTCGTCGCACCGGGATCCTTGAAAATCATGATGGGGGCCAAAAAGACATGCTGGGCCCCTGGGAATCACGCTGGGGGACAAAAGATCAGGCCCGGGGCCCCTGAAAATCGCTCTCTGGTTCCCAAAAAGTCGTAACGGGGTTCTTGAAATCACGGTGGGGGCCCCAAAAGGTCGGGCCGGGGCCTGGGAAAATCGCGCTGAGCCTGGGGTACCAAAAAGTCACAAACGGGCCACTGAAAATCACGCTAAAGGTTCGACATGCTATACCAGGGCCCCAAAAGTCTCATCGGGAACACCCAAGAAATGAAGTCGGGGGAACGAAAGAACAGTTATGACATGGAAAATCACTCTGGGGTGCCACCAATCGCTTCAATAGCCCATAAAATATGTTGGGGCCCCACCAAAAACATGTCAAGGCCACCGAAACTCGGGCTAGGGATCCTAACAAATGACGACGCCTACAAATGGCCGGGCCCTAGAATCGCACTTAAACACAACAAAAGTAGCGTCCCGGCCCTTGAAAATCCACTGGGGTCCTAAAAGTCGCGCCGTAGCCACACAAGTCGCAGCTGGCTTCCCAAAAACAATTCATACCCGGAATGTCACTCTTGGACCCCAAAAACTGCGTCAAATGCTCCCCAAAGTGCGTCGGGTCCCAGAAAAGGTGTTGGGACACCACAAAAATGGCACCGGGAGCCCGAAGAATCGCACCGAAGCCCAAAACTTTCACGCAGTGGGCTTACAAAATAAAACTCGACTCGCAAGAATTGCAAAGGGACTATATAGAATTGACCCGAGCACCGTAAAATTCTGAATAGGTCCCAAAAGAAAATTCTTCGAAGGGTTTTTTTACTCCGAAGGGTGCCATCGGCCGGAAAAAAACTTGTTGAGCAGCCGCAGTGACGTACCAAAGAAGCAAATGCCCCGTGAAGGTGTGGGCCCCAAAAATCGCGCCGGGGTCCCCAAAAATCGGGCTGAGCCCATGAATTCGCATCGGGGTCCCCAGAATTCGCGTCGTGGATTTAAATAAATACAACTGACACCAAAAGATAACTCGCGCCGGGCCCAAAATTTGCACCGGGGCACGACAAAATCGCGCTGGGGCCCCGTTACGTACGACGCGCCCCGCGAACTCCCGCTGAGCTCCCAAAATATCGCTCTCGGAATCCAAAATTTTCGTCAGCAGTCCAATAAATTCGAGTCGGGGTATCAAAAATTCACCTAGGGACTCCCGAATATTGGCGTCGATGGCCCGAAATAAGCACAGCGGGGCCCCAAAAATCGTATCGGGACCCGACAAACATCAAGCCGGAGCCCTCCAAAATGCGAGATTCAAAAAAATAAATGTCCGAGTCAAGAAACTCGCTCCGGAGCCCCATACATGCCTTCAAATATCGCGTACGGACCCCCAAAAAAGTACGGGAGCTCGAACAATCGCGGCGGAATACAAAAGTAGGGCACTGGGGGTCCGATAAATCACCCCGGGACTTTAAAAACTCAGAAGAAGCCCAGAAAACTGGCGTCGGGTCACCAGGGACCGCGAGCCAGTGCCCGAAAAGTCGGGCCGTGACCCAGATAAATTATACCGGAGCCCCCAAAATCGTACTGGGGTCCCACAAATATGCACCAGGAGCCCCAGATAAACACAGCAGGACCCGAAGAGCACAACGGGAGACAGAAAATACACTAGGCCATCCAAAGCGTACCGAGTCTGGCAAAAAGCGGCATGGCCCGTCTCGGGGGGGTACACCCCCCTGAGGTTTTCCCAGGATAACGGGGAAACGGCGAAGCGAAATTTTAGGTACCTTTGCTTTGATCTTTTGTGCGTCTGACCTGACAATTTCAACTTCAGGTCATGTGAGGTCATTGGGCTAGCTGAGGTCAAAGAGGACCACCTCCGAAAATGTTTCAAGATCGATAGTTCATGTAAATGAAAATATATTTAAATGAAACGTGGTACATTTGTACATATGATTAGTGGTTACAAATCGTATATCTTGGATTTTTGTTAGAGATTAGGTCAGTGACCTGGGGTCACGGCCAATTTTGGGCCAATTTCGGGACAATTTTCCCATTGTTGCAACATGTATACTCTTCGGGGAGCATTCATAACATCCAGAGTTCATAACGTCCAATAACGTACAAAAATAGTTCCTCAGATGTTCGATAGATGAGCCAGCGAAGCCCTGACGGTGAAATCTCCGTTTTCTGTCAACAGGTGGCAGCGGCAAACGTGGCGTTCCGTCCACCCCGTCCCCTGAAGCCTGCCTTCTCCATTGCACACCCCGGCGCGTCCGATTTGGCATGCGTGTTATCTATCGCTGATAACCCACACCACACCGATAAGCGCACCGGGGAAGTGTCTCTAGTCGCCGGCCGGCTGGTCGCAAAAAGGCCGCGGACTGGGCGACCGGCCGACCGGCCGGGTCCATGCAGAGGACCGGCCGCGTAGCCATTGTTACCAGGTTGATATGATGAGCAAATTTGAGTAGCCTTTTCCTCAGCCTAACTTCAATATTGTTCACGAAGTTTTAAATAGAAGACTATCTGGAACGGAGCCCTGTGGCACACCAATCATAATTATTCCATTCAGATTCATATCCATTGCATACTACCTTTTGTTTCCTTCCCCTTAGCAATGCTTCAATCCAGTCAAGAACTTTTCCATATGCCCCGTGCTGCTGATGAATGAAGTAGGAGACTCTGTTTGGAAACCTGCATGCATAGTTATACGAGGTTGTAAAGCGATGAAAACCGTGATGACAAATATTGAACCACTAGGAACTGCATTATTAGATAAACACGGAAATTTATTAATATATTTCAGGGACCGATCCGCTATATGCCGATTCGCTATGTATTTCATGAAGTCATGTCTGCGTTCCGACTGTGACGGCTAGGCATAGCCGGAAATAACGAGTGGTTTAATAGGCACGAAACGCTGATATTTATGGCATTGCATTGAGAAAGACTATGTGAGATGATTGCCTGAGTGGCTGTTGGTGAATCCATTGGTGGATATATTGGAATGATAACTATGGTGGATTCCTTACCTTGAACCAACCGCAATGACACATAACTGTAAACCGGGGGCGGAGGTCTCGGGATCTGCATGTCAATATCGCTGCCAGAGGAATCGAGGATCGGCGGGGAAGGCAGAGGGATCACGACGGAACGTTCTTATCACAACCAACCTGAATTGAAATCACAACTGGAACGAAGAGAGAAATAGTGTTCTGCACCAGTATATCACAATACGTCCATGTGAAATCCAATCTAGCTCCTCTTGAGTGTGCTCTTCAAATCAAACCGAATGAAATTGGCGAAGACCGCCATATGGAATTGGCAATTCCACTACAAATGGACAATTGAAAGGGCCAAAACAACACTCAATATTATATATTTTGATGAAAATATTTGTATGGGGTTATCTGATGCGCCGAATCCAGCTGTGCCATTCTTAGAAAGATCAGGTCAACGGTCAAGGGGTTATAGCCTCGGGCATTTTTTAGATGTCACCCAGCAATGGTGTCTTTCAGGACTATAATTAAATGAAGAACAATCTAAATTGTGCAAAAGTGAACTCACAGGTGAACTCACAATGACCCACCGTATCTTTTGGCTAATTCAAAATTATCGTTTACGGGATATTTGAAATCGTGACATCGTGACCTTAGGACAGGTGACCTATTAAAAAAAAGTGACGAGTAATCTAGGGGTAAGTTGACCGTCTCACAATCGAAAGATTGTGGGTTCGAGTCTCATCTGACGCTGCTCTTCATCCGCGACCAATCGGCGTGAGAGATTGGCGAAGTTACATGATTCAACGGTCGACGTGTCGTAAAACCAACAACCACCACCTTCCGGGACAGTCACAATGCGATTTAAAGAAGCGCATACATATAGTTCGATAGAATCTTTCGAAGCAAAAAAGTACAAAAATAGGGTGTTGCTCTTAAAACTCTACATATCTGTTTAAAATTAGGCATGCATGATTGTTTTCGCGCTAGTTTGTCGTGACCTATACGAATATGTATTTAGAACGGCATATTGCTGAAATACAATGCTTTTGGCGTTCGAGACACGTGATGGGATGATAATGTTAGTCATCTGATCTTGAATGTTGTGTTGCACAGGTGTTCTAACTCGTGAGGTGAAGGGTCAAACAAAATGGCAGAAATGTCTCCAAATTGTGGTAGTAGATGATTGCTGAGTTATACCCTATCATGAATTACAAGGAGAGAAAGCATCCACAATATAGCAATCACATTCCGATAACCGAGAAACCATTTGCACAACCATTTATTACATCGCGAAAATAAAAGTCTACGAACGTAGTGAAATATCAGGCAGGGCACAAACAAGGGGTGGCACCGTGTTCGGGTGCCCAGTGCTCACTGCTCACTCTCGCTGAACATGCTGCCTGTTGAGCGAGGAAATTTATGATGGCGTCGGACGCAGTCAAGGTGAAAGTATAGCTATTTTATGAGTCGGATCAGATCAGCCGAATGTGTCACGGCAAGACCGACCGTGTCACGGTGCGACAGGCTGATGGAACCAAAAGTACAGTTCAGAAAAGGTTTGCTTTGGAAAATTTGTGTGAGATATATGATATATACAAGCAAAACTCTGAAAACCCTTGCACCGGCTTCTTAACCTTTGATGCCCTTCATCCGAAGCATTGCGTCTTGGCAGGCAGCAGTGGGACGCACTCGGTGTGCATGCGCACTTATCATCAAAACCCAAACGTGCTCATATCTCCGCTCTCGGCCTTCCCGGTCTCAAATACCGTAACCTCGATCACGCTGAATGTGTGTGTGTGTGTGTGTGTGTGTGTGTGTGTGTGTGTGTGTGTGTGTCGCATGTGTGTGTATGTGACACATTTAAACCGTGATTGCATGATGCAAAACTGTGAGGACTGCCCTGGTGAAGACGAGGTGATGGACTTTCTAAGGACTCGCGGACAAATCAGGAGAAGGGAGTGAAGGTGATTTAGCACCAGATGATGAGTTGGATAATTATACTAGGTACAAACAGTGGATGAGCACGCATCGCTGTACACTCGCAGAAATAGTTTAGACCAAAGAGGGAAGCATGCGATATTTCATCCCGCAAACCGTGAAGCTGATCAAACACCACTTTGTGGCTGACAAACAAGGCCAGCACTTCACCTACGCAAAGGCTATTGCCAAGGACGGTGAAGTGATGGCCTAGTACGATTTCGCCGAAAATTATTCATTTGTGGTGCAGGATGTAGCTCAAGGCTTCCACTGGGATTCGTCCCTGTGTACGGGGCACCCGTTTGTAGTGTACTGGCGTGAGGACGAGGTACTGTGCCATCAGAGCTACTGCTGTATCTATGACGGCACAAAGCACAACACTGACATGGTGCATGCGTTCCCGCAACGGCTTATCCCAGAAATTCGGACCGCAGTACCTGACTTCCAAAAATATGTATTTCACAGACGGCAGCATAAGAATAAACATGACTTCGTTAATGTGTGTCACCATCAGGCAGATTTTGTGGTACCCTGTGAGTGGATTTTTGTCACATATGATGGCATGGACGCCAGCGACGGCATCAGGGGCACAGCCAAAGCGTGCCGCGACTCAAGAGAGCCTCAAGCGCTCGCTTAACAACCAGATACTGATGGCAGAGGACGTGTTTGAGTTTGTGTCGCACAAGCTAGCCAGCTGCATCAAATTCATATTTGTATCAAAGCAGGAGGCAATGGACGTCACGACCCACCTCACCGAGCGCTTCCCGAAAGCCATCACGGTGAAAGAAACACATGGATACCACAAGTTCGCACCATTGACCCACAGCACCGTAATAGTTCATGAACTGCCTACCGATGCGGGGCGTGTGTTAATGGAAGTTGAGTGAAGTGAGACGTGTTGGTGTGCGCGCTGGTACAGATTGTGTTGACTAATATTATCGCAGTGACAGATCGTCAGTCTGAACTGGGATTCTGACAAGGTATCGGATGATCTGCACGTCTGTAGATCATTGCATTGCATTGCATTATAATGCTGTACTGAAACAAATTATGGTATTGCATTGCATTGTGTAATTATGTTACTTTATTTTATTACACCGATGTAGACGGTTCATGATCCAATGCGAATCAGTTTAGGCTCAGTATGTGTCAATGGATTCGTACGCGACAAATTTGTTCTCAAACAGTTCAAGATGAATGCGATTACTCATCGTGATGGAATACTTGCACGTGATGGGATACGTGCCACGAACATCAAAAAGCTTGTATTTCAGTAATTACTGTTCTAAACCAATAATAAAACAGGCCACGATAAACTAGCGCAAAAACAGCCATGCATGCCCAATTTTGAACGGATATTTATATTTTTAGGGGCAAAACACTATTTTTATTTATTTTGTCTTCGAAAGATATTATATAGGACTACATTTCTGCGCTTTTTTAAATCGCATTGTGACTGTCCCGATAGCTAAAGTAGGTCACGTTACTTTAGGTCACGATATCACGATTTGAAATGTCCCGAAAACGAAAATTCAGAAGGAGCCAAAAGATGCAGTGGATTATTGTGAGTTCAATGATCTATACTTTTGCATGATTCGGATTGTTCTCATTGTATTGAGGACCTCAAAAGACACCCTTGTTTGGTGATGTCTCAGAAATGCCCGAGGCTATAACTCCTTGACCGTTGACCTGTCAAGGAGTTATAGCTGGATTTGACGCATCAGATAACCCCATACAAATATTTTCCTCCAAATATATAATATTGGGTGTTGTCGAGTTGTTGTGGAATGGGCCTAAAGAGAAAATGCAGACACTCTGATGTCCACTGCATATGGCTGCAGATGCGGCGTGGGTTGTGATGGTTCAGACCCCCTGGCTGGTGACTACTAATGCTAATTTCTTATTTACACTTATCAATTTGTAAATGTTCTGACCAGAACACCTTTAGTACTCATGCACTGTATGTGTAGGAAAGTCCTTATTGGCACGCGAAAGTCTAGCAACCTCGTCGTTCGCGATAACCCCAGTCACGAAAGCGCCAGTTCTTCTAGCTGCCCTGTATTTGCACTGCAGCACTCGCACGTTCACACGAGACAGACAGACGGAGTACAGAACGTTCTCCTCGGAAGGTAAGCCGTGATACTGCCTTTCCTATGAATTTAGAAGCCGAATTTAGTTGGGAAGCACGCACGCACGGAGCGCACAAGCACAGATGCACCCGCTTTGAGAATCCAAGGCCGACTCTGGCGGCCGCACGGCCGCTAGTCACTTCTGGAGACCCCCAGCCACTGATTGGCCGATCAGTCAGAACCGCCCCTTGACGTCACATCCAGCATCTAGAAGCTTCTACGGAAGTGGCTTGGCCTTTAGTGAAGGGTACTATGTGATATTTACGGTACTCTCTTTTACAGTTACTATTACGGGATACTTTTACAATCGGAAGAGTTACGGGATTATACCAATTACGGTTACGGTACAGCCAAACGTATAACTTTATGTGTACTCTGTTACATTTAATATTTAACGACTGCGGCGTTACGCGTCGGTCGGATAGGGGAGGTGAAAGTACAGTCATCGGCTGTACAGTATTGAGGTCACATTTCTGACGCCTGGCGCCGGAGAGGGCGGGGGGAAGGTACAAGGTCCACTGACCGGCCCCGTTGGAGCGGTGGCTGCTTACGTCGGCATTCAGACAGGCGGACGCCGTCTAGGTGCCTGAGACTTGTCGCGCCATGAACAGAGGGGGTTGGGGATGAATTTATGGGATCAAGATGCTCACAAACTAACTCTCTTACATATGAGAGAGCACTTATGATTCAAAGTGTGAGCACGAGACTTGTGCAATATCAACAGCAATAACACAAGGAATCGTACAAACATATTTCACCACTATTGCAAGCCATTTCCACTTGCAACACCAAAACCAGTGCTGTTCAGAAAGAGCTGGCAATGTTATGAGAAACTAGCCTCATTCACCTATAATGGATGGTATGCTTCAGTAGTTTTCTGTACAAGGATGGACATGGTAAGATTTACAGATATGTGATAATTAACTTGGTCCACTGCGTTATTCCATTTCATTCCTGGGGAACCCATGCATCGCATGTACGGTGCGCAAGATTCATTGCAGCCCAAAACACCCATCTTCGAGTGTGCACTAATGTCAATGTTTCACATATTTATCCCGTGCTATCGAAAGCATATGCTTTGCCTAGTTTTACCCTGATTCCCTATGATACTGATTCAGTCCCTTTCACTCCCTTCTTCATGCTTTTCAATCTCAATTGCTATTAGGAATAGCTCCACGAAACTTGGTGGCTGTTCACAGCTTTCATGTACATTTGGTGTGATAATGCCAACTTTTTGTCTCGACATGGCTGAATCTACAGCTGGTCCATCCACAACAAATCGACAAGAGCATAACAACCAATATTTTATATTTTGATTAAAATAATTGTGTTGGGTTATCTGATGCACTGAATCCAGCTATGCCATTTTTAGAAAGATCAGGTCAATGGTCAAGGAGCTATAGCCTATGGCATTTCTGAGATGCCACCTAACAATGGCGTATTTTGAGGTCCTTAACACAATGAAGAACAAACCGAATTATGCAAAAGCATATATCGGTGAACTCACAACATTCCACTGCATACTTTGGTTTTTGCTGAATTTTCGCTTACGGGTTCTTTGAAATCGTGACATCGTGACTTAAATGACCTAATTTTACCTTCGGGACAGTCACATTGCGACTTGGAAAACTGCAGAAATAAAGTTCGATATGTTATCTTTCGGAGTAAAACATAAAAAAAAGTGTTTTGTCCCTAAAACTCTACATATCCTATCTAAATTAGACATGCATGGTTGTTTTTGTGCTAGTTTATCGTGGCCTGTCATGATGTGTTTAGAACGGCATGTTACTGAAATGCAAGCCTTTTGACGTTCGAGGCACGTGAGGGAATGATAATGTTAGTCATCTCATATTGAGTGTTATGTTGCACAAGTGTTCTAACTCGTGAGGTCAAGGGCTAAACAGAAATGGCAGAAATGCCTACGAATTGTAGTAGGTGGCCCATTCCACGACAAATTGACAAGTGAAGGGGCCAAAATAACAGCCTACACTTCATATTCCAAGGCAAATACTCATATAGAGTAAGTTTGTCACTATATTTCAGCTGCTACCCAATTTTGAGAAAGATCCGAGCAACGCTTAAGGAGTTATAGCCTCGGACATATTTCAGTGGTCAGTAAACTCTTTGGAGGCCTGGAACTCAATGAAGAGTAACACGAATTGCACAAAGCTACATATCGCCGAACTCGTCATGATCCACTGCATCTTGTGTCAGTTTCGAAATTTCTGTTCACGCATTTTTTTAAACCGTGAACTTGTGACCTAAGATAACGTGACCTAGGTTGACCTTCGAGAGTGTCACAATGCTATTCTGGAAATGCAGAAGCGTCGAAGGGTGATTTGTGAAATCCTAGATCGTCACTTGTAGGAAGAATAGAAACATCAATTTTTCACCTGATACAATATATGTCTGCACCAATGCCAGCATATAAAAAATGTACGATCATATTTCACCGACAACACTGAATGGATTATAACTCCGCCAACCACTGTAATATCAACTTTCTGGTGTTTCAAACTCCACATTCTGGAACCGAAAAGATGAACGTCATTGACTGAGTAAGTGTAGTCATCGTGAACTGTTTGAGAACAAATTTGGTGCGGACGCATTCATTGAGACATGTTGAGTCTGAAATGAATCGAATTGGAACGTGAGCTGTCTACATCAGCGTAATAAAATTGAAGTAGCATAATTGCACAATGCGATGCAATACAATAAGATGTTGCAGTACAGTATTATAATGTAATGCAATGTGATGATTTACAGATCTGCAGATGATCCCATACCTGGTCAGAATTCCAATGCAGACTGATGATCTGTCACTGCGATAATAACAATACAAAATATGCATCAGAGCGTACACTAACTCGTCTCATTTCACCCAGCTACCATAAACACACGCCCCGCATCGGTAGACAGTTAATGAACTATTTCGGTTCTGTGGGTCACTAGTGCGAACTTGTGGTACCCCTGTGTTCCCTTCGCCGTGACGGCTTTCGAGAAGCGCTCGATGAGGTGGGTCGTGGCGTTCATTGCCTCCTGCTTTGATACAACTATGAACTTGATGTCGTTGACAAGCTTGTGCGACAGATATTCAAACATGTCCTCCTTCGTCAGTACCTGGTTGCTAAGCGGGCGCTCGAGGCTCTCTTGAGCGGCGGCACGCTTGGCTGTGTCCCCGATACAGTCGTAAACGCTCTTGCCATGAGATGCGACAAGAAATGTCACTAACAGGGTACCCCAAAATCTGTCTGACGGTAACACATATTGATGCAGTTATGCTGATTCGTATACTGTGCAGCACTGCCGTATCTGAAATAAATATCCTTGGAGAACAGGTACTGCGGTCCGAATTTCTGGGATAAGCCATTTCAGGAACGCATGCACCATGTCGGTGTTGTGCTTTGTGCCGTCAGAGATACAGCAGTAGCTCTGATGGCACAGTACCTCGTCCTCACCCCAATACACTACACACTGGTGCCCCGTACACAGGGACGAATCCCAGTAGAAGCCTTGAGCTACATCCTGCACCACAAATTAATAATTTTCAACGAAATCCCACTGGACCATCGCTTTGCCCTCCTTGCCAGTAGCCTTTGCGTAGGTGAAATACTGACCTTGTTTGTTAGCCACAAAGTGGTGTCTGGTCAGCTTAACGGCTTGCTGGCTCAAATATCTCATCTCAAATATCTCTTTGGTCTACACTATTTCTACGAGTGCACATTGATGCATGCTCATCCACTGTGTGTACCTAATCTCATTATCCATGTCATCATCTGGGGATGAATCACTTTCACTCTCTTCTCCTGATTTGTCCATGAGGATAATCCTTAGAACGTTCATCACCCTGTCTTCACCAGGGCAGTCCCCACAGTTGTGCATCATACAATCACGGTTTTCCTTGCCATATACAGCGTGATTGAGGATGTCACTGCCTTTGAGACCGGGAAGGCCGAGAGCGGATATGAACAGTTTCGCGTTTTGCTGATAAGTGCACACCCACACCGAGTGCGTCCCACTGCTGCCTGCCAAGACGCAATGCTTCGGACGATGGGCGGCAAAGGTTAAGAAGCCGGTGCGAGGGTTTTCAGGGTTCTCCTTGCATAGATCATATATCTCGCACAAGTTTCCCAAAACAAGCCTTTTCGGAACTCTACTTTTGGTTCCATCAGCCTGTCACACCGTGACACAGTCGGTCTTGCCGAGACACATGCGGCTGATCTGGTCAGACTCATAAAATAGCTTTGCTTTCACCTTGTCTGCGTCCGACACCCTCAGAAATTGCCTTGCTTCACAGGCAGCACGGTCAGCCAGAGTGAGCAGTGAGCACTGGGCACCCAAACACGGCGCCACCTGATGTTTGTGCCCTTCCTGATATTTCACTACATTCGCAGATTTTTTAACTTTCGAGATGCAATAAATGGTTGTGCGAATGGTTTCTCGGTGATCATAATGTGATTGCTGTGTTGTGGATGCTTCTCTCTCCTTGTAATTCATCGCAAGGTATAACTTATAAATCGTCTACTACCACAATTTGTAGAAATTTTGTCATTTCTGTTTAACCTTTGACATCACGTGTTCGAATACTTCTGCAACACAACACTCAGGCTCAGATAACCAACATTTTCATCCCAGCACGTGCCTTGATCGTGAACAGGCTTATATTTCAGTGATGTACCGTTTTAGAGACATATTAAAACAGGAAATGGTACACTAGCGCAAAAATAACCATGCATGCCTAATTTAGAGCGGATATGTAGAGTTTTAGGGGCAAAACCCTGTTTTTTAATTACTTGCTTCGAAAGATAAAATATCGAACTTCAGTTTTGCACTTTTTAAGATCGCATTGTGACTGTTCCGAAAGTTAAAGTAGGTCGTGTGACCTTAGGTCACGATGTCACGTTTCAAATAGCCCGTAAAGGAAAATTCCGAAAGAGCCAAAAGATGCAGTGGATTATTGTGAGTTCACCGATATATACGTTTGCACAATTCGGATTGTTCTTTATTGAGTTAAACACCTTAAAAGACACCCTTGTTAGGTGACCTATCACATTTTAAAAAAAATTAATCCGAATTCTTGCTGGGGTGGCTTTATGAACCAGGGTTCTATTGCTAAGCAGAGCTTGTTGCGTGAACCCCGGCCCCACCACCGGATCCATGAACTCCAGTTCAACGGCAGAATTTAGACCGAAAGTTTAACGTGCCGTCAATGCACGACACGGCCGCCCGGTACCTCGTCCCTGGCCTTATCGGGCCAGCTGCCAACTGACCCTCCCAGCCGCGGGCTAAATGCGAGCGCGTGAAGCGACTCGGACCCTGCGTTGCCAGGACAGGGGAGACCAGTGCAGGCCAGCGCTCTAACCAACTGAGCTACCGGGCGGCAAATGCCTCAGTCTGTAACTCCTTGACCATTGATCTGTTCTTTCTAAGAATGGCACAGCTGGATTCGGTGCATCAGATAACCCCACACAATTATTTTCATCAAAATATAAAATATTGGGTGTTATTTTGGCCCTTTCACTTGTCGATTTGGCGTTGAATGGGCTAGCAGGTTTCTTGGAGACACCTCGCAATATTTTTTTTGCACTTCGCGGACAGGGCAGGAGCGGTTCCAGAACAAACAAATAAGGGATGTCATGTTCTTAAAATGAGTATAAAAGTACCTCAAATAACCGTCAAGCCGTTGTTGCATGGATGCATTTCATGTAATCAGCATTTTTCCCGCTAAATGGCGGAAATACGACATAGCGACGAGGGGTCGACATAGATGCATCGGCTGTTCCTTGCAAATACGATCAGATAAAAGGCATCTTTTGCACCATATGCGTCCCACCCTGCAGCCTGGATCCGCGCATTGCAATAATGCTCTACCAGAGTGAACAAGAACCATTTCAAGCAGTTTCTAGTCGTGTATTCACCATATCCGGCCGAAATGAGTCCAGTTTTGCTTTCCCTATTTGGGCGTAACTCCTGTATTTTCATGTTCCTTGCAACGCACATGACAATTTATGTGTATTTTCTCCTAAGCCGTGAGGTTATCTATTGTGAATAACGCGAGGAAAATAAGAATGCGCGAAGAAAATGGATTTCCTAGCTTTTATGCCTGAATAATATATCCCTGGATTCGAATGCAAAGTATCGCCCATTCCATTTTGCTGTGTGTTCACTAAACTGAACTGTATGCATTCAAACTTATGCCCCACCGCTTGTTACGATGCCCGGCCCGGCGCGTCGGTGAGCCGCACCCCTCATGGTCAAAGTCCAGAGTTCCGGCATTGGGGGACCGTCCAGATAGCTGATAACTGATAAGCAGCGACGTCCCGATACATTCCCCAGCATCCCACGGCAGTCTTTACCCCCGCTCCCCAGAGTAAGGTGGCGCCGCTCCGACCGGGAAAGACCCTCCCCCACCCCTTTGGAACGAATTTTCCAGCCAAAGGCGCTCTTTTCGGAGGAAAAGGTGCCCCTCAGTATTCTCAAGCGCAGCCCCTGCACCCGCTCAACGAATTTTCCCACCGAAGGCGACCCTCTGAGGAAATGTATTCGTCCCCTGGAGGAACTGGAGAAGATTTCAGAATCCACACCTGAAGAAACCACCAGACCACATTTGGCAGCACATTTGCGAGGTGCCATGCGACAATAACCGCACACTCCTGCCACCTGTTGACAGCAAGCGGAGACGCAGCCGCACGATTTCACCACCAGGTTCCGCTGGCTCCTCCAGCGGACAACTGAGGAACTATTTTTGGACGTTATTGGACGTTACGAACCCTGGACGTTATGAACGCTCTCTCTCTGAAGCCAGTTTTGGACGTTGTGATCCTTGGACGTTATGAACTGTAGACGTTATGAATGCATCTTATCCGAGACATTTTGGACCTTTTGGACTTTATAGTGTTGGAAAAACTGGCGTTTGTTGGTGTTATGCATACCAATAAATTTTGTACTCCAGGATTGTGACTGGACAAAATGAAATATTTTGTACTCCAGAAGGGAAAAGGAAGAACAACATTGTTTGGTTGAGTTCTACCACTCTAAGTCCATACCTGAAAACAACTAGCAGTTTCAGCAGTCCGTATGCGCCCACTCACCAACAACCCCTGTCGACCATAACAAAACTTTGGAAAGCGCGTACAGTCTGTATAGCATGCCATACCAAGACATGTTTCTCGGTGTTGCGCTAAAAAACGTCTCCGCTGGCCAGTTACAACTGGCGGCATGTGACGTCATGTGAGAAGATCCTACTTTT
Organism: Ashinkailepas kermadecensis; assembly: GCA_034440615.1. Classification (NCBI taxonomy): domain Eukaryota; kingdom Metazoa; phylum Arthropoda; class Thecostraca; family Neolepadidae; genus Ashinkailepas; species Ashinkailepas kermadecensis. Next base: position 140,322 of record JAOTOM010004276.1, read on the forward strand.
GTGTCACTATATCGTTAATATTTAATTAAATATGTATTTATTATTCAATATTTATTCAATATTTATTCAATATTTATTCAATATTTATTCAATATTTATCAATATTTATTGTTATATATTATGCATTTATATTAATCAACATTTATTCAATATTTATTATTCTGAGTCATGGGCAAATATCCCTAGTTGGCAAAACTGGCGGTACTTGGTATCGCCGGAGTAAATATTTCAGGCCCCGTTTGGCAATTAAGATGCTTTGAATGCGCAATCGAAGGTCATTTTGTTAAAGAGACAACTTTTTTAGACACCATGAGCCCGTTCAATGCAAAAAAGTCACTTTATATTTCCTCAAAGTGGCTTTGGAGCAATGAAGTTCTCCGAGGTGACAACACCAAGAAACCAATGCCATTTGTGAACTTATGAATGACTGTCCAATAATATTTTTGAAATCTGTGTAAGATAAATTGTGCGCCTTTGAAATATAACTGCATTTGGAGTTCATCAGTGTCGGTGAAGGGTCTGTAATACCTGTTCCGATTTTACTCCGACCCATCTGTTGCCGGCCCGGTAATCCGCCGTAGTTTTACCGCTGGGGTAAGCGAATCAGACCCGGCTCTATTTTCCAGTACATCTTTAACAACTGTTGGGAGGCACGGGCTGATGGAGTTGGTGAGTGTTTGTGGGTTGATTATTTTTTAGGTTTGTGGTGTGGGTACCCAAATGTGTACTGGCAGTGATAGCTAAGTGTGCCCATTCGGTTTCACTCTCTGTCGATTGTCATCATGAGATGTGAAGTCGTATTTCCATAAGTTTGGATCACACTGGCGAGTGTGGCAGGAAGTGGCGCACGATAGAGACCATTGTTCAGAGAAGTAGGGGTTGGCTGTGGTGTTTGCCACGCCTGGTTTTTCTCCCCTGTTGTAAATAGATCAGCCAGAAGGTTTTGTTTGCCTGGTGCAGAGGTTGGTGGTGAAGGTGGAATGGTGTAAAGCCTTGGCTCGGCGGTTGTCATGGGTTTCGATTCCTCGTGGTGCCCGCCATCCCTCCCAGGGTCCACTGATGGGGTCCACCCCAGTTAATTGTATCTTGCTGTGAGGAGCTTGTAAACCATTTTCATCATTTTAAACTCATCTTTCTACTGGAAGTCTTCCTGATAGTTAGAAAACCTCACAAGTTATTCCCATTTTTAAAAAGGGTTCAAGGCATGATGCACTACATTATTGCCCAGTGAGTCTTACTTGTGTCCCATGTAAAATTCTGGTGTGGTGAAACGTGTAATTGTTGAGCATGTAACAGCATGAAATGCTAACATTGATTTGTAATTCCATTAAAGCAATGCTACCTAATTATGGACAACTCCTCATTTTTTTACTGCAGCAAAATTTTGGACATGGATGTTTGCCAAGATGTTTATGCATACAACAATGCTAACATTGGTTTTCAGCCCCATTAAAACAAGGTTAATTGTCGGCAAGTGCATTGCTATTTTTGTATTCCAGCTCAACATTTTGTACTCCAGTTAAAAATTATGTACTCCACTACCAAGAAAAAAATATGGAAATCCTACACTGTATTGGATTGCCTAAAAGCCTATGGGTAATTTTCAAGTATTCCCCCCCCTTCCTTAATTATTAGATGAAGAAAAAAATTAAATTTTTTTGAATAAAAAAAAAGGTTTTTTTTTGACAATAAAAAGAATGAAAAAACTAATTTTTTTAACAGAAAATTATTTTTTTTAAGATGGGGGAGATAAAAAAAAAGGCACAAGTAACCTAACCTAACCTAGCCTAGACTAAGATACCAGTTATGGGTGCTACATAACCAGTAGCAGTTGATGTGCCCCTAAGCCCAAGCAATCAATAAATCAATAGACTAAGATAATGTAGCATAATATATAAAATGTATCATAGCATAATATAATCGAATCTAACCTAACCTAACCTAACCAGAAAACGAGAATCCTCCAAAGCAAGTTTTTTGGCCATGACGTCATCAAATGTTTGCAACATTGTATAGGCAACTTTAGTAGCAATACCTACTAAACTTTCAGACATTTAGTAAATATTCTTACTAAACACACTTCACCTCTTAGTAAATATACATACTAAACCTTCGAGGATGTGTTGGACAGCACTGCCCTCAACGATTACAGCATCACAAGGAATTTCCAGCCTTGCTCGCTTTGTGGACGTGTCGGTTTGGGAGTATGAATTCTCGGAAATAAATGGCGAATGCAGGCAGAAACATAAGGTTTGTGATGTCAGAATATTAAATCGAGTGCATAAAGTGTTGAACTTCTTTATCACGTCTATGACACACCAGCTACGGTCAATTATACGTGATGTGCTATATTTGTAGAGTGAAGATTTTGATCATTTATTTCTTTGCCAACTGAGAAGTAATCATTTGCGGAGAAAATGAGTGGTCGCATCGTCATTTTTACGTTAAAATAGTGTATTCAAAATAAAATTCCAAAGAATACAAATTTTCCTTGATCTCCAATTAATTATACCACACTTTCTTTATATCAAAAAGGTATCTAAGTCACTGTCAGCTGACTGCCAGTCAGCTGTTGGTGACATCACTCAAAGTACAGGGAAAAACTTGCAGCCAGGCACACTGAATGAACACAGGGGCATTAAGTGGTAAATTTGGAGATCAAGGTAAATTTTGATTTTTTAATGTAATGGTATGCTTTCTGATGTGATGAAGATGATGCGATCACTCATTTTCACAGCAAATGATTAATTTTAAGTCAATAGCGGTTGATACAATTGATGACATCATAGGCACAAGTAACCTAACCTAACCTAGACTAAGATAATGTAGCATAATATATAAATTGTATCATAGCATAATATAATCTAACCTAACCTAACCGGAAAACCAGAATCCTCCAAAGCAAATTGTTCAGCCATGACGTCATCAAATATATAAGACATTATATAGGCAACTTTAGTAACAATACCTGCTAAACTTCCATAAATTTAGTAAATATTCTTACTAAACACACTTCCCCTCTTAGTAAATATACATACTAAACCTTCGAGGATGTGTTGGACAGCACCGCCCTTAACGATTACAGCATCGCAAGGAATTTCCGGCCTTGGTCGCATTGTGGACGCGTCGGTTTGTGATTATGAATTCTCGGATATAAATGTTGAATTAAGGCAGAAACATAAGGTTTAAGATGTCAGAGTATTAAATCGAGTGCATGAATTGTTGAACTTCTTTATCACGTCTATGACGCACCAGGTACGGATAATTATATGCGATGTGCTATATTTATAGAGTTAAGATTTTGATCATCTATTACTTTGCCAACTGAAAAGTAATCATTTGCGGAGAAAATAAGTGGTCGCATCGTCATTTTTACGTTAAAATACAGTGTATTCAAAATAGAAATTCCAAAGAATCAAAATTTACCTTGAACTCCAATTATACCCGTTAAGTTAGGTTAGGTTACGTTAGGTTATCCTGTTGATGCCCCTGAATGAGCTGAAATACCCTGATAACTCCCCTGGGTTCATTCAGCACACCTGGCTGGGGTTTTTATCCATACTTTGAGTGACATCACCAACAGCTGACTGGCAGTCAGCTGACAGTGACTTAGATACCTTGTTGACAATGAAAGTGTGAGGGGTAATACTTGAAGATTACCAAATCTATGGATGCTGGATGCTTAAAACCAACAATTATTTGATTGCTAAAACCTTCAAATGTTTGATCATCTAAAATCTTTGACTATTTCATCATATAAAATGTACTGATGTCAGATAGACTAAAACCTTTCCATCTAAAACATCAGTAGTGGTTAAGATTCTGCTAGTCCTTTATCACAACTCACTGTGACACAGTAATCAGAAAATAAGCATCACTTGCTGGTGTTATTATTGTAGAAATTTGTGAAGACAAAGCACTAGAACATGGCTTTGAACCAAGGAACTTATATGAAACTTCAGTCAGCAATTGGAGCCTCTCTGAATGAGATAGTAAATGGCATTACCCAACAGTGCTGCACAATGTACAGAATAATAGTCAATGGATATTTAATGTACATATTTATATATATATATTAACATAAATATTGTAAATATATGACTAATATTTTAGTTGTACCATTCAATAAACAAAATTTCATAATGATGTCACCACAACAGTCAGCTTCTATGCTCACTCAACAGTAAATGTCATTATTTCAAATAGTGAATATATTGATGGACATTATCTGGGATGACCCTTTCTGAAATAATTAGTGAGCTCTCAGAGCTGCCAGCTGCTCTGTCATCTGATGCATTGGCATACTGCAGCTCTGTCATCATATGATATTTGGAATATATCATCATCTGATGATGCTGCCAGGAGCTCTGAAAATTCATTAATTGTCCCAGAAAGGGTCATCCCAGATAAAGTGTATTATTTTTATAAACCATTTAGCATGTCTGACGAAGTCAGTGAATATATTCATAAAGATATGCACTGCTCTTTAGTGAATATCATGCTTATATGTGATTTTCTGAAGAAATGATGAGGGAAGAAGTTGCTAGGTAAGCCTCAAGAAGTTCAGTCCATATTTTTTTCTCTCAGAATTTGTGCTCAGTGGCTTCTTTATAAATACCAGGGTGCTGAGTGGAAAGATCCTTCCTTAACATCCCATGCATCTTCAGTACTAGCTGCATCCATGCCATGCTAGCAGTTGTGGTGTGCTTGGTTCTTAAATTCCTGAAGTTGGGTGCAAATTGACATCACACAGCTTTTTCTTACATTGATTCCTGTATCTTTTAAAGGTACATCCTTGCAACAAGCTACTTGTCAATTGTGTGCATGTCAGGGGATAGGGTCATGCAGGACGTATATAATTCGTCTTAGTTCTAGATATTGCATCCCAAAAATGATTGCCTATGTTTTTATTCACACATGGAAATAGTTACCTCCTTCAAGGAAATTAAACATCTTGAGTTGGGATTCAACATTTCATTTGCACCAAAATTTCCATTTTCATGTACATCATATGCCTGCCTCCATTTTACATTTTTCCTCATCCCTGGAATTTTTATGTACATTGGACACCAAGCACAAAATGAATTGGAGAACACTGTTAGAATGTATACATAGGAAGCCTCTGTACCAATTATTGGTAAAAATATGTTTTTCTTGTGTTTTATGATGTGACAACAGTGAATTAATCATTCATTGCTTGACAAGATGACATTGAGAGGAGAACACATTGACTGGTTGAGTGTTTGCCAAATATGATCCTGCACTTCATCACAATGGATCAGTGCCATTATTTTTATTTTTGGTAAAGCATGTAATGTGTGGCAGTGGTGTCAAAGCATGTATTGGTAATGGCAATGTATTGTGGTAAGTAGTATGTGATCATTAGAAATAACAGCCCATGATTATGATAAGATATGCATTAAATGCATCTTAACTATATAGGTAAAAGAAATCATGGGCAACACCATATGTTATAGAGTTTCAGATTTGTGAGTAGTGTCATATGATTCTTAATATGATTATGCATTCCTGAACTTTTGTTAACTTTCTTCATTTTTAGCTTTCTTAAATGTGCATGTCAACTTGAATACTCATGTTTAGCATCATATTGATTTGTTTGCACTCACTGTATACCTGCATACATGGTGAGTTGATATTGTACATTTGATATTGTGCAACATTTGACGTTTCTCTTGAACCTTTTCCAGACGTCAGGATGCTCAGCCAAATGAGCACTCGCGGGTGTGCTCATGTCATTTTGTGATGGGCAACAAGGAGTTGGGACCAAGCATCTTCCCATGGCAAAAATATGCATCATCAAGGTGATTTGAAATACTTGATTCGTGTACCTCAAATCTTGGCTCATTTTCAGTATTGTTGGTTATGAATTGCAGCTAAGTCAACTTTAGATATGCTGTTTTCATGCTCTCATCCAACACTGATCATTGTTGATTGTACTTATGTGAAGCTGAGCCAGGGAAGTTCTGAGCATGCACCTCATCCCCACCAAATATAATTTTTCCAGAAGAGTGCAAACAGGACCTCACAATACCAGTGTTGGAAAAACTGGCGTTTGTTGGTGTTATGCATACCAATAAATTTTGTACTCCAGGATTGTGACTGGACAAAATGAAATATTTTGTACTCCAGAAGGGAAAAGGAAGAACAACATTGTTTGGTTGAGTTCTACCACTCTAAGTCCATACCTGAAAACAACTAGCAGTTTCAGCAGTCCGTATGCGCCCACTCACCAACAATCCCTGTCGACCATAACAAAACTTTGAAACGCGTACAGCCTGTATAGCATGCCATACCAAGACATGTTTCTCGGTGTTGCGCTAAAAACGTCTCCGCTGGCCAGTTACAACTGGCGGAATGTGACGTCATGTGAGAAGATCCTACTTTTGTGTCATTATATCGTCAATATTTAATTAAATATGTATTCAATATTTATTCAATATTTATTCAATATTTATTCAATATTTATCAATATTTATTGTTATATATTATGCATTTATATTAATCAACATTTATTCAATATTTATTATTCTGAGTCATGGGCAAATATCCTAGTTGGCAAAACTGGGGGTACTTGGTATCGCCGGAGTAAATATTTCAGGCCCCGTTTGGCAATTAAGATGCTTTGAATGCGCAATCGAAGGTCATTTTGTTAAAGAGACAACTTTTTAGACACCATGAGCCCGTTCAATGCAAAAAGTCACTTTATATTTCCTCAAAGTGGCTTTGGAGCAATGAAGTTCTCCGAGGTGACAACACCAAGAAACCAATGCCATTTGTGAACTTATGAATGACTGTCCAATAATATTTTTGAAATCTGTGCTAAGATAAATTGTGCGCCTTGAAATATAACTGCATTTGGAGTTCATCAGTGTCGGTGAAGGGTCTGTAATACCTGTTCCGATTTTACTCCGACCCATCTGTTGCCGGCCCGGTAATCCGCCGTAGTTTTACCGCTGGGGTAAGCGAATCAGACCCGGCTCTATTCTCCAGTACATCTTTGACAACTGTTGGGAGGCACGGGCTGATGGAGTTGGTGAGTGTTTGTGGGTTGATTATTTTTTAGGTTTGTGGTGTGGGTACCCAAATGTGTACTGGCAGTGATAGCTAAGTGTGCCCATTCGGTTTCACTCTGTCGATTGTCATCATGAGATGTGAAGTCGTATTTCCATAAGTTTGGATCACACTGGCGAGTGTGGCAGGAAGTGGCGCACGATAGAGACCATTGTTCAGAGAAGTAGGGGTTGGCTGTGGTGTTTGCCACGCCTGGTTTTTCTCCCTGTTGTAAATAGATCAGCCAGAAGGTTTTGTTTGCCTGGTGCAGAGGTTGGTGGTGAAGGTGGAATGGTGTAAAGCCTTGGCTCGGCGGTTGTCATGGGTTTCGATTCCTCGTGGTGCCCGCCATCCCTCCCAGGGATGGGGTGCCCAGCCATCCCTGATGGGGTCCACCCCAGTTAATTGTATCTTGCTGTGAGGAGCTTGTAAAACCATTTTCATCATTTTAAACTCATCTTTCTACTGGAAGTCTTCCTGATAGTTAGAAAACCTCACAAGTTATTCCCATTTTTAAAAAGGGTTCAAGGCATGATGCACTACATTATTGCCCAGTGAGTCTTACTTGTGTCCCATGTAAAATTATGGTGTGGTAAAACGTGTAATTGTTGAGCATGTAACAGCATGAAATGCTAACATTGATTTGTAATTCCATTAAAGCAATGCTACCTAATTATGGACAACTCCTCATTTTTTACTGCAGCAAAATTTTGGACATGGATGTTTGCCAAGATGTTTATGCATACAACAATGCTAACATTGGTTTTGAGCCCCATTAAAACAAGGTTAATTGTCGGCAAGTGCATTGCTATTTTTGTATTCAGCTCAACATTTTGTACTCCAGTTAAAAATTATGTACTCCACTACCAAGAAAAAATATGGAAATCCTACACTGCAATACACTCATTCAGCTCAAACTGTTCTTCAATAAATATACCCAAAGGACCCCCACCCGGACCCAAAAGACACTAGATCAAACAAGATGTCAGGATTTTCACCATGCAAAACCCTTTTTGGCACATTTACATTATTTTACCCTTGGACAATTTTCAACATTTCAGTCATATCATGTCTTAATCTCTAAAGCTTGAGTGAGCATATATCAAATGCTTATTTATGCCTATGCCTAATGCACACACATACACACAAACACACACACACACACAAAACACACACATACACACATGTATATATATATACACAATGTCTAAATTATAAGTTACGTAGTCCACTGATAAGTCCAGTGGCTTCGTGTTGCACTCTTTCTAGCATACATACATCCCTTTCTAAGTAAAGGTTCCATGCCTGTACATAATATTTCAAGTAGGCTCACAAGTAGGCTAAGGAGCCTTCTTCATAACTTCCTTGCCATATATCCTACACTCATTAATGATTCCTAACATCATGATTGCACTGTTCCTAGCTGAGGTCATTTTTCTGTTTTAAGGTCATTTGAAACTAAAGCATGTACATGTTGTACAAGTCCACAGTGTTCCCAGAATTTGCAAAGGTAGGCTGGTGAATCAATTGAGTCAGGCCAAGCATATGAAAACAGTCAACAACATATTTATCTGAGGGAGTAATACTCACTGTGTCAGCAACACCATCTGGCCAGTGCACTGATGATAAGTTAAAATCTCCTAGAATAATTGTCTCTTTACCATCACACAAATCAGAAATTAAGTGAGTACTCAGAATTTGAGGGAGGGCAGTAAACACACACTACAACACACACTATGTATAGGCAGAAATCCTTCAGAAAAATAACATGAATATTGGGAGTGGAGACCCTGATTGATTTAAACTTAATTCCATGCTTCACATATAAACGAACACCATGATTTGGAATAGGACCAGTTGTGTCAGTTCTCACTATCTTGTAACCTGCTATATCTACAAACGAGCTAGGCACTGTTGCCAACAACCAAGTTTTGTTAACTGCCATTATGTGAATTCTTATCTGAGAGAAAAGTGGGTGTGTACAGAACTTTGTTTTGTGTGCAATTAGGATTCACTAATGATACACAAAGTCTGGGGAAGCACAGAACTTGCCTGTTGGTATTCAAGTGAACCCTACATGTTGGTTTAAATGTTTTTGCTCCCCCATATTTACCATGCCTGCATCTGTAAATCTCCTGCTGTTGAGTGTATGTTAGGTCCCTATGAATGTAAAGGGACTTTAAATCATCATGTTTTGCCATCTCTCAAGCCTTTTTAAGCAGCAATCTTCATTTATCACTATCAGCTATCTTAGCCCTATAAATATCTTTTTCCTGACTAATGCAAACAAAATTCATTCACTTCTTGCTGATTGACCATTGCAGCATTTAAGAACTAGATCATGCAGTTAATGACTAATGCGCTAATTATTTCAATGTTGTGCAAATGGGGATTAATTATCATTCGTCCGGTGGCACAAGAAGGGGTAGGTTTTACGTCCTATAATAATTTTAGAGCATATATGCTATTTCTGTATCGGGTGTAGATCGCAACAGTACCACACAAATTATATCACATCGCCAAGACCATTACTACAACAAAGGTACAACAAAGGTAGGTAGGTATGGGTTATACTTTTTAAAGGCCCTGAGCCGAAACTACATGAACGCCCGTCTCCATAACATTAAGCGGAGCTGCGCCACATATTCGTAGCAGAAACACCATTTATGATATTTTTGAAGTGATTAGTTTTAAGCGCGTCTGAAGAAGAAGAAAAATTGACTAAAGTTATCAATAAATTGCAAATAAATAGTCCAGTCAACTTGGAACCAGGATCAATAAAACATACCCAACCTCACTGTTAGTATTCATGTACGAGGCGCTCTTCCAAACTATGATTTCGGGTCCATGTTAAAGTCAACGTATTTTCACGACGGGAAAATTGCTGCGACCGCGATCAGCTGTCGCGGGCTTGTTCCAACCGTATCTAGAGGAACCGTCGGTCCTCGGTGGGATTGTTCTTGGACCAAGGTTGAATTCTTGGCCTCGCTTGGACGGGTGCAGCCACTTGTCATCTCCATGTCTTCCTGCGTGTCGCCTCGAATGGTACAAATGACGTCATCTGGGGTACACCTTTTGGGCCGTTTTAATGGTTTGTTGTGTATTAAAATGAAAATATTTTCAATTCGACTCACTTTCTAAATCTTTTAATGCCGCGTCTATGCTTTAGAATCTTGTTCAGTTGTTATTTTATCAGTTTCAGTTAGGCTGCGAATTAGACGACCACCACCACGAAATGCAACGTTTTAGGGGCACTCTTTTTCCATTGACCTCTATATATAACTAGACAGACAACTGGACTTTTCAAAACGGTCCTGACGGCGGCGCCGCATATGGGCAAAACGGCGGCGCTGGTAGGCGCTGCGCAGCGTGTTGTGGATGTAAAGCGGTGATGCTGTGGCGTTCTAGGTGACTACAATGACTATATCGTTTTCATATGACATAGTCATATATGAAGCAAAAACTTTTGTTTGATATATATATATATATATATATATATATATATATATATATATATATATATATATATATATATGCATATGCCAAGCAAAAACCCCATCATCCATTCCCCATTAACACGCGCACTGGAGGGGGGGGGGCAAAATCCGCCCACCCCTCCGGTTTTTCGCAAACAACTGCAGATTTTACCGGTCGATATACGCGATTTTCGGTGTACCTGCTTAGAAATGAACGGCGCGTCGTTTAAAGCAAGAAAAATGGAAATCGGCCGAAAATATTTCAAGTTAGGGGCCGCTAAAGTTAAAAAATGTTATAGCGCCAGACCACAAAAATCGGCGCTGATGCGCTTCCAGTATACTGACAAAAGGGAAGTGTTCTAGGCAACACTAGCGACTTGTTTGATGCATATTGATATGCTGTATAGTTTCAAGGCATGTTAGGTCACCAAGGTCAAGTCAGGTCAAGTTCATGACAGGTTAATGGAACCAAACTTGATCAACTGGAATGTTGCCATAAATGCACTCACTACTGGTTGTCATTTGTACTGTTTGTCATTGCGTTTCCATACTTTATTCATGTACTTCACTCCCTTCTTCACGAAGCCGATTGCTCCGAGCTGCCCGACGGAGCAGTCGGGCGGGCGGTCGGTTCCGGTAACTGGAACAGGTAACTGACCTGATAAAGTGGTTCTATATAGGTGACCTGAGGTCAAATGTTGGGTCAGCATCTGCATTGCATCATTAGTAATGTCCAAAACATCATTGATGTCCATTTTTGAGCATTTAAACACAATCACAACGATTCATAACGATGACAAGCCAAGCCACGCAAAACCGGAAAATTTTGCAAATCTGACCTCATTTGACCTTGAAGATATAGACCTAAGGTCACGAAAATTTCACACAATAGAGTTCACTACCGTGCCCGTCCACCCTGCGAATTTCTTTCCTCCAGCTTTACTAGGAGCCGAGATCTTAGGGGGGGGGGGGCGGAATCCGCCCCCCCCCCCTCCAGTGCGCGTAATTCTCAGAGGCCCTCCAGGGCGCGTGTTAAGCCTGCACTCCTTGCCGCGTCCCTGCCGTTCATCCCCTTGCATAGACGGATACAGAGGACACAGGGGACATGTGTCCGCTCGTGGCAAGGTGGCGCCCATCTTACCAGGAAAAGTGGTCCTACAGTGAGGCTCGAGTGCATCCCTTTCTAATTTTTAAGCTAAAGACGCCCATGCAGATGAAAATGTGCCCCTTAGAATCATTGAGTGCACCCCCTTCAATTTTCAACCGAAATCTCACTTCCAAGACCCTCGAGTGCGCCCCTCTCGAAAAATTTTCAGCTGAATGCTCCCCTGGGGGCTCATCCAGTGGCTCCAGACATGTCCCTTCCATTAAAAGTCCTGGATCTGCGCTTGCTCCCTTGGCTACGCCCTTGGAAGAGGTCCCGGGCTGATAGAAAGAACTACAATTATAGAGGAAGTCCTGAGCGCCCGGATGATAATTTCTGAAAATTATTCGGGGGGGGGCAAAATACATGAAGGCAATTGGCAGGTCCAAATTGATTGGGGGATCACACTCCATAGGGTTCCATGTTAAAGCTTTTAATTATTGGTGGGGGGAGGGGCAAAGCCAACATTGATGGGGCACTTGCCCCTCGAAAGTATATACAGCAACATCCTACCTGAGCGTCAACCCAGGCCCTACAGGATGGTAGTGCGGATTCAGGGATGGTCGGCGGATTCATGGACATGTCCCCATGAAATTTGGAACCCGCGCCCCTCTGGGATGGCTCGAGTGCTCCCCTCGTATTTTTCTGCTAGAAGCACCCATCCAGTGTGCTAAAGTACACGCCCCCTTCCCCGCTAAACGGATTTTCGGCCGAAGGCAGGGTAGTATTTTCGCAGGGTGCATCTTCAGGTATTTTCGCAGGGTGCACCTCCTAAGAAATGGCGCCCCCAGACAAATACCCCTCCCCATGACAATTCCCGGATCCGCCCCTGATTAGTAGATTAGATAACTACAAACATCCCCAGCGTCGCTTCGCAAGTGTTTATCGGGTATCCGGGATCTTAATTCCATGGGGTATACTTGCCGAATACCGCACAAAGTTGGTATAACGATGATAGAAGTTAGACCTTAAAAGCACAATTACAATATTTTACAAGATATTTCGCCGTTTCAATCTGCTCATCATGAGCCCAGCATAATGTTACACTGCTTTTCATCAAAATATATCCACAACTTTTCGTTTTACAACATTTCATTCCAGGGCCAAAATGCATGGGAGCCGGCGGCGCGCTCGATCTTTTGCCCATATACCGCTGCTCTAGCCGTGACCGGCCGGAATAGGACGTGGAGCGTGCGGCGGGCGGCGAGTCGGCCGTCTAGTTATATATAGAGGTCAATGACTTTTCCTCAAATTCTTAGATGACACAGTTAGTCATAAATGGCACGGTTGTTTACATAGCTCTCTCGTAGTTTACATAGCTCTCTTTTATGTCTCATGTCACACCTTGTGTTCGCTGTCCCTGCGTTTTAGTTGTAGTTTTATTTTATTGTGTTGTGTTGTGTTGTGGTGTATCTTGTGTATAGGTGCACTGTTAACTAGCTTTTGCTGTCATTAATTAGTGATGAAAATTGAGATGTGTTCCATAGTAGGTATCTAATATGTTGATGCCGCTTATCCGGTAAATTTGCAGTTTAAGATAATTTCTGATTTCACGGAATTTCTTTTCCTAATGCAATGCTTATGAATGTGCTGAGCATGATGTGACCACTTATTTCTTCTGCAAATGCATACTTTTAAGTTGGGAGGCAGCATATCACAAAAATGGGTTTGGAGTTGGGTAATATAGCATAAATGTTAATGTTCCAAATTAAGACAAAATGATGTATCACAACCTAACCTAACCTAGCCTAGCCATCTTTGGAAGAAAGCAAATATTTTTTTTGTAAAAATGGAAAATTTCCAAGCATTTTTTCCTTAAAAACGTTCAAATTAAAATAAAACCTAACCTAACCTAACCTACCCTGAAATGTTTTTGAAGAAAAAACTCAATGAAAAGAAAACCCCTCCCCCAATTTTTTTTCTTTCTAACTTACAGCAAAACCCTAGCCTAGCTTAACTTAACTAAACCTAACCCCCTTGTATGCTTCATTGAGGTAAAATGTGTGTAAAACTTGTTCCGTGGTTACCTTAAACTGTAATAATACTGCTAATCCTACATATTGTGATTCAGATAGAGAAGGTGGCCTAAAATTAAGTGTCAGTATCCTATGGTTTATTTTTGAAACATCTGGAAGAAACATCTGGAAAGAAGAGAGTTCGTCACTCAACATGCTTAAGTTTCCAAGACATGGAAATACATGTAGGACTTGGTTGACAAAGTGAAAAAGAGCTGATATAATTCATCCAACCAACTCATTCATTTGGTCCAACCACTTTACCTCTGATGATTATGATCATGGCTACCTTATGCAGCTGAAGCTGATGCCACAATGACAACACCTGCCACTCCTGAAGTCTGGTGCCATTCTATGAATTAACCTGCCTACCAGATCTGTATGGTATGAAGTGCTGAATCATGCTTGTCTGGTGTGCTTGCTGCATTTTGGAGCATCTTATCTTTGTATAACTAAATAAAGAACCTGTTCAACTAGTTCGATGCCACTTCAATTCACATTATGAATATAGTGCGACCAGCATCAGCAAACTGGGACTGGAGCGTGACGGCCTTGCCTTCGTTGCCGGCTTCGTCGCCTACAATATGAGGCGTGTCAATACAGTGCTTGGCTTTCCGACGTCTGAAGCACCGGAGGCGCTCATGACCGTTGTGTCCAGCTCTTGGCTCACCACCATCGGTTGCGGCCGGCTCTACATGTCACAGGCCTTGCAGATGGCGATGGCAAACCAGTTTAATTCTGATTTCTGCTTCATCACGGGCCCAACGTGCACCGGCGAGACCAGCATCGTGAGGCGCCTGGTAGGCGTCATCAGCAGCCGGCAGCCGAGGTTAGATGTCCATGTGGCACGGAGGCTGACTCGAGTTAGGCTGCATGTGCGCATCGGCTGGTTGCGCTAGAACTCCGCTCGGCAGAACGCAGATAGGCGGGCATCTAGGCAGGTGCGCCAGCATGTCACCAGCCAGCGATAGGATGTCCACCCTCACACTGCCGGTCATCTGTCACCGTCTCTGCTGTGTATCGTGGTCGTGTCGCCCGGTTCTGCTCTTTTTCTCCGTGTTCGCTGTTGCCGCCGTGATCAGGGGCGGACTGGCGGCGCCCCCTGTGCTGCCCGTCCTGGCGGCACTTGATACTGCTTTCGTGTCGCCCGATCCTGCCGTTTTGTTAGCGTGTTTTGCTGTTGCGACTGTGATCATTAACGGGTTGGCAGCGCTCCCTGTGCCGGCTCGTCCTGGCGGCACTTGACATTGCTCTCGTATCGCCCGGTCCCGCTGTCCTGTTTGCGTGTTTTGCTGCTGCCCCTGTGACCAAGGGCAGAGAAGCGGCGCTCCCTATGCTGGCCCATTCTGGCGGCACTTGGCACTGCTCTCGGCTCTCGTACTGCTATGGGGTAGGTTGGCGCATGCTACTTCATTGTGGCTTGTATTTATCATGTGGCCTGTGAGCATTGATTGGAAAGAACGACATGCAAAGTCCCTTTGCTCCACGCACTTTGATTGCGATCCTTCATTCATGCTCTGAGCCGGAACCAGCACAGAAACCGACTAGGTCGACTACGCCGACGTGTAGGCATGTATCATGTACGCCTGGATTGGAAACTCCGCGTCGGCGCCTTTGATTTGCGCGTATCAGCGGCACCAACCTGCCACCTAGCGGAGGGTAAGTAAAAACACGGAAGCACGGCCAGTTTTAGGCCATGCGCCTATGGGAGTTCGGGGTACGCATTTCGTATTGGAATTTTTTATCCAATTGATTCAGCCACCCCAGGAGGATTGCATCTACCTTTCATGATACATAATTGATCAAGAAACCTTACCATTCTTTCCTTATTGATTTATTACGCTCCGTTCCGAAGTTGTCGTGATGCGATGTGAATGCATCTGTAAGAGGGAGCCCATTTCGCCGAAAGGGTCGGCCCACCGATGTTGATTTCTTAAAAGGACCGGAGGGGGCAAAGTGCATGAAGGCAATAGGCAGACCAAAATGAATAAGGGGAGGGGGTCACATTCCATACGCTTCCATGTTAGAATTTGAAATTATTGCGGGTGGGGGAAGCAAGCATTGAGGAGGCAGTTTCACCCTCAAGGATAGAATGAGAGGTTCTGCTTTCGCCCCCACCCTCCTTGCTCTCTAGATTTGTGTCTTATATTTTCCAGTGGAGTGGTTTACACAACTGAATGGGAGAGTACAGACTTCGGCGTACCCACCAATCCGCAAAGAGGATTGAGCGGAAGTTCCATGGAGGGTACAAGCCCCTCCCTACACCATACCGCTGACATATTTGTGATTTTGCCAAGGAGGCGTCAATTCTCCAGAGGGGCGGCTCTTGGCCCAGAACATTTCGACTGGGTACACTACGATCTCCCAGTCGCAGAGGGGCACCATTTGATTTTGTCTGGAGGAGTGCCTTTCGCAGAAAAATTCGCGGCGTGCGTTCGGACTCCCAGAGCACTGACGTTCCCAGGCCGAGGAGCGCGTTGCGCTGAGAAATTCCAGGGAGGGGGGGGTACACTGGAACCTCCAAGGGAGGCGTCCTTCGAGTCTTAAGGGTCGCCACTTTCGCTTCCTCCCCCTTGGAGCAGCCCTTGCAATATACCCCAGCTGGCAGCGCCACTACCTCTCGCCGATTTGCTACCACTTGCTAGTCGTTCGACTCAGGGGTGTTGTTTTATATACCTTTGAGGGGAACTGCCACCTCAATGTTTGCTTAACCCACCCCCGCAATTATTTCAACTTCTAACATGGGAGCCGATGGAATGTGCCCCCCCCCCCCCATTAATTTTGGTCTGCCCATTGCCCTCATGTACTTTGCCCCGTCCAATCATTTCAAGATCAAGATAGAGAGATAAGAGATAGAGATTCCAAGATAAAGATCATCAAGATATCAACATCGGTAGGTCGACCCTTGGGGCGAGGTGGGTTCCCTCACAAATGTCTTCACTTCGCACCACGACAACTTCTGAACGGAGCGTAATAAATCAAGAAGGAAAGAACGGTAAGGTTCCTTGATCAATTCTGTATCATGAAAGGCTGATGCAATCCTCCTGGAATGGCTGAATCAATTGGAGAAAAAAAAACCCAATACGAAATGCGTACCTTGAACTCCCATAGGCGCACGGCCTAAAGCCGGCCGCGTTTCCGTGTTTTTACTTACCCTCCGCTCGGTGGGCTGATGCGCAAACAGCTGTTGGTTTCCAATCCAGGCGTACATCATCCATGGTGTAGGAGCGTTTGGAATGATCCAGATCTAGTTCTGGACGCATTGCTAGGGAATGCCACCAATACACGCCTGACCGCTTTTGGCGCTCCATGTTTCCAGTCCGTCAGCCCCCTGTAACCCTCCCCGTCTTTCCGGTCATATCCTCACACCCCATCTCGAGGGGGAGGGGGTCGATAGGGACCCCCGTCTAATCTCCAAGCTAAGCGTCGCACGAAAACGAGAGGTGTCATCGGAAAGCCAGAGGGCCAGACACCACCCCCCCAAAAAATCACACAAAAGTGACGTCAGTAGGGGGCCTAGGCTTTCACGACTTGCATCATGTTTTTGGCTCTGGGAGTTCATTTTGGGGGATATTTGAAGAAAGAAAAATTATTTGGAATCTGAAAAGGAAAGCGAAATCGACCAGGGCCATAACATTTCTGGCCACCCAAAAATCAACATATTTTCTTGAAAATTTCAAAATTTTGAGTTTTCAAGTTTTCTTTAATATTCCATTTCTAATGGGTAGAGCTGACAGAAAAACGGCGTTCGAACTCAACTTGCGCCAATAAAAAATGCTTACTTTAGCCAGAATCTTCGATGTCGACTATAATTGGCAAATATGCAAAACTAATAAGTAATCAAAAACGGAAGAAAAAAAATCATCTCGTGCGTTTTGTTGCGTCCCTAAAGATAAGCAAACGCTGAAATTTCATTAAAATATCCTCATCCGCTAAAGCGTGACGACTGGTTGAACTTTTTTGGAGGTGACCTCACTTGACCTTGACTAACTCGTTGACCTTAGATGACCTGACTTCAAAATGTTGGCACAACGTGCGAAATTGATGTGGGAAAAGGTATGGCAAATTTCAGCGCGCTGCAGCGCGCCGTACTTTCACTATCCGCGGAAAACTTTAGGGGAGGGGGGAGGTCGATAAGCACCCCCTCGAAACGGCGCGGGTTAAGATTGACGTGAGCCCGCCTCCCCCAAATAATTTCATATTTTAACATGTGGCGATAATGGGCCCTCTCGACTGAAGATCTTCCTGTTACCTCCAGTCATTGCGTCCCCCAAATCATTTTCTGTAAGTTCCACCCCTGTTGCTGAGCTGGCACGGAGGCTCACAGATACCCCCATAAAATGGAATGTCTGCCTCTCACGTGCTCACTATGGCCCTGGCGGTCTGAAAAAAATTGTCCCCTTTCTTGACCTCTAAATCAGGGGCGCTGCCGCATATAGAGGGGGGTGAAAAGGTGTTTCGGTCAATTACTTTTCCCCCATGCAACACCATTAGCTCAATGCTAAGTTTGGTACAGGTTGGGGGGGACTCGCCCCCACCTGGTTCCATCATGGCGACTACCACGCTTCAGGTACGTCCTTACTGCAACTCGCCGCAGTAAGATGTTAATTACCTGCCGTATTTGACTTGTCCCTTTGCACGCTCTTTCAGATATAATATGCGTATGGGAAGTATTGGAGAACCCTTCCGGGACCATGACGCTCTAAATTTTGCACCAACACCGCTTAAACCCTCGTTTTCTCTCCCGTAGTGTACATCTTTGCATATCTTCAGAGCGTGCGTGTGTGTCCATGTGAAGCGTGTACCTCTGATGACGTCATTTAAGGACCTGCGCAAAAAGCTGCGCAGTGGGGATAACGCCACCTGGTATATCGCCTTGGACGAGTGTGATGTTTGAGAGCGAGAGTATGGCGCTTTGTTTTGCACCAGGCTGTTGTCATAACAGTTATAATAGTACGTGTGTTAAGTTGTCCTTTCCGGAAAGCCTCTCAAAGAAGAAGCTGTGGGCTGTCGCGGCCAGGTTTGTATCTTATATCTTGTCGGTAGTATTCGTCAGTTTCGTGTGTGGGTATACAGGTAGGCAGCTTAAGGTGACTACAAGACAAGTTTTACGCACATTTTACCTCCATGAAGCATACAACAGGACTAGGTTTGGTTAGGCTTTCGTTGCGAGTTAGAAAACAATTTAAGTTTTTAGAAGTTGTAAAAATAGTTTTTGTATTCAAAATCAGTTGAAGCTAGGTTATGTCAGGTTTGGTTTTTTAATGTGGAAATATTTGAGAGAAATTTTAAGGAAATTTATCATTTTTATTACATACATTTGGTTTTGTATGGAAGGTTACGTTAAGTTATGTTAATTTGTATTGTTTATTTTGAATGTGACTAGGTATGCCATATTACCTAACTCCAAGCTGCTTTTTGGTTGTTACTCTGCCTCTCAACTGAACAGTATCCATTTGCAAAGGAAATGAGTCATCACGTCATGAATTCATAAACACAGTACATTCATAAACACACAGTACATTCATAAACATTGCATTTAAAATACAGAAATTCCAAGAAATGAGAAATTACTGTAAACCACAAGTTTACCCTTTCTTTATATCAACAAAGTACCTATTTAGGTAACTCACTGACAGTCAGGGTGGGAATTAAGGCACTTCTTAAGAGATTTTATCTCTGAAAACATTTTTGCACTCCGGGTTCATACTGGATAGGATGGGCTTTACATGTACTCTGACACAAATGTGGGAACAAAGATATCAATAAAACAAATGCAGAACGACACCCAAAAACGCCGGTTATTCCACTTACGGTCACCACTCAAACTAATCACTTTTTGAAGCAGTCAGCAGCTGGACCACATCTTCACACACTCCAATCTCAACCACCGGAATTGCCGACAACAACGCGCCAACAGCAACTTGCAGGTTGATGTGCATGCACACTTAGAACACTGTTCTCTGGCTCTGGAGCCACGTCTCGGAATACTTGCATTCCTCCCACCCTATAGTGGGAAACTTTGACAGTTTTAAGAGACGTTCTCTGGAGTCCCGGAGGCCACCGATCGGAATTGGCTGCATTAGCATTTTCTGTTCTGAAATCTGTCTGTGAACCAATCAATGCAAGGTATTTTGTATATGACGTCATAACCATTAGCAACTTTGAACACATGGTTAACAGTGTCCATACAAGTTAACAGTAAACACAGGACCTTGGCTGATCCTTTGCTTTGATCACATCCAACTGTGGCGTGTGCGGTAGCGGAGTTGCATTCGTATTATGTTGGAAATCGGCTGTGTAGGTCAAGGTAGGTATGCGCTCTGAGCTGAGGGTGAAGTGTGAAGTATTTTTGTTTGTTTTTCATATGGCTAGCCTTGTACTGAGACCAACAGTGAAAGGAAAACACATTTCTCCTGTGAGTTATAAGAAACGAAACAGTGCAGATTATTACGGGTCACTGCCGGGCGGTGCGATCCATTGTTCACTTCTTTGTTTGTATGTTTTGGCATTTGATTTGACCCAAAATGAGAATGATATTACTTATGCATATTATGTAGGTACTGATTTAGGTTTTTCCGGTCAGTTACTGGTAAACAGATTCCATGCATAAAAAAATAATGTCCATGAAAATGTACTCCGGAAGAAATCGGTATGCACTCAGACTCCCAACCCGGAAAGTAAGTTTCCCACTCTGCTGACTAGCCGGTTTTACAGCGGAAATTTGCTCTGTTGCCAGACCACTCGTTCTCCGAGATAGAGCGACCGGACATAAAATAATGTTAAGTAGAAAATGTAAACGAATAGTAGTTCAAACGGTGATACCTGTTTCATATAGGAAATTTTTTTCTTAACTGAACAGATTGAGAATTCAAAAATGAAAAATAAATAATAGCATAAATGAAGACAATTAACTCTCAGCCTTCGTTAACAAACGGCAACTTCACTCATCTCTAGTTCAACTGGAAGGTATCTGGCCATGACTTGCATCAGACGATCGTCGTTTGCCAGATGGCAAATGATGTGTCCGTTTGTGTCTTAAAATGAGTCATATATTCCAATCCTTAGCCGCTGATTGGCTGAATTTCTTTGTGGTGCGTGCAGATCTGCAAGCCGTCACCTGTATACTACCGTCTGAGTATGTCAGTAGGGTTGAAATAGATTGTGTATATATATATAGATTTTAAAGCTATTTTAATGCCTTTTTCAGAAAAAATGACTTGCTTTGGGGCTGTGTGCTATTATTTTTCATCTGTTCCATCATTTTTTTTTCTTGCATAGTGTTTTTTTTTCAAGCCTATTTAGATTTCTGGCATGGGCAGGAGGCCTATGCACCAGCCAAGGCCTTACACAGGCACCAGTGAAATATATAAGGAACATTAAAAAAATATGTTGATAGTTGCCAACGAAATGTTTTCGTGGGAAGATATGTGCTATGCTTCTCCATCAAGTGTAGTAGCTTTTCTTGTGATTAACAACTTATTTTTTCCTAAATGGCCTGTACAGTTTTAGATATAGCCTGCTCATGCTCTGTACCTATGTGTAATGAGGAGGAACGTAAACAGACAAAAGGGACCACTATGTCTAATCGAGGAATTAGGCATTTGTGAAATGTGCATGGTTTACAAGTGTGCCAAGTGCATGCAGTTTAAATTTGGGTGACTGGCCTGCCATAAGGGGGAAATTATTATGAAAGCTATTTTTTTGGCATGCATACATGGCTAATCTTAGAAGCTACATATCTGATCATTATGAAACCTCCACAAAATGATTGAACATGTCATAATTGTGTGAGGTTTCTATTTCTGTAATCAATGTCAATGTCTACCATATGAAAACAAAATATTATGAACATACCTTACTTGTACAAAATACTTCATGAAGCTGCATGACTTCTGCAGATAATTCAGCATGTGACACATATGCACCTATTAGGTTTTTACTTTTCTATGTTTTGTGCTAGGTCCAAGGGTACAATTTTTAAAACTAAATTTCTTGCTTGCTGACATGACCAATCTTCACTCAGCAACTATTACAATTTATTTTATGTATATGCCAAATTATTTGGGTTTGGACTTCTGTGATCCTGGATCAGATCAAAGGTTACCAAAGTTTTCAAAGTAGAGTTTTTGTCTTACAGTCATGGCAAATTGAATAAACTATGAAATTATTGCAGTTTAAATTGTTCACGGGGTAATTTTACCTCCAAAAGGCAACAAAAGATGTTGAGATGGGTTGGTTAGGTTGGATATTTAACTTGAAATGTTTGAGGATAAAATGAAACTGGGAGAAAAATGTCATCAAAAAGGAAGTAAGGCTAAGTCATGTCAAGTTAGGTTAGGACAACCCAATGTGGTTCAGAGGGTTCTGCAAACTATCTTGACCACATGTATAGCCTAATGTGGCTGAGAGTGGTTGGACCATGATTGACGTGGTACCGCCGTTGGCCCAACAGAGTTTCGAATTTGATGTGGGCATTGTACTTTACCAACAGTATCTGGTTTTACCAGGTGTGGATCCAGGAATTGTTATGAGGTGAAGCTTGTTTTGATGGGCGCCGCTATGAATGTACCTTGAGGGGCACATTTTCCTTCCGAAGAGCGCCACAAGAGGACAAAATGCTAGGGAGACTGGTACACTCGGACCTCCCATAAGTGTGAGTTATAAAGAGGGTTGCCTTCGCCCCTTCCCCTACGACTCGCCTTTTCACCCTACCCGCTCCGGCGACCATGGCTGGAGATCCCGGGTGTGTTCGTGTCCACCAGGTATCGATACTGGAGCACAATGGTACATCACTGGGACGTACTGGGATCTTTGGGGCCGGGCCTGATTTTGTTTTTGTCGGGGAGTCGTGACGGTTTTTTTCGGCGCTATGCACGATTCATGGAATTCCAGGTCGGTTTTCCAGGCCCCGATTCGGGGTCCCCGCTGAATTTTCTGAGCCTCGGATTTATTTTTATATGGTCCTGTCACGAGTTTTCGGCCCCACTGTTTATTTGTATCCCCAGCAGAAATTTTAAGCATCCCGACGGAAATTTTGTGGTCCC
Organism: Ashinkailepas kermadecensis; assembly: GCA_034440615.1. NCBI lineage: Eukaryota > Metazoa > Arthropoda > Thecostraca > Neolepadidae > Ashinkailepas > Ashinkailepas kermadecensis. The sequence goes on from JAOTOM010004276.1 coordinate 163,075, forward strand.
ACCACTATTTTTGGGAGCTCCTGCGCGATTTTGCTTCGGAGTCAGGCGCGAGTCTTCGGGGCCCCAATGCGTGTTGTCGGGAGGTACCAGTTCTTGTGACCTCTTTTTCGGAGTGCGAGTTGCGTTTCCGGTTCCCGTCGTCATGTCATAGGCCGCGTGGTGAAGCGTAAATGCATACATTTTTAGGAGCCAATTTGCCGATCCCGATTAAGTTCTTCATTTTGGCGTGTATTTTGTGCCATCTTCCCCCCAAGGAAAACTTCTTAAAATATGCCCTTGCGTGTGTCATTAAATCGATATTTTGAGTTCATTTTACAGTCCCGTTTTGGGGGCGGTGAGATAGTTTGGTCCCCTTCACGCCGCTTTGAGAGTGGGGAGAGGGCATGGCCTCCGTGTTCCTACCCTTTAAATCCGCTAGCGCGTAGACCCCATGCATTTGAAAATGCATCGTAATTATTCACGACTGATTCACGTTCAAGAATGGGAGGGGGGGGTTTCGATTCAATCTGAAAATATGTGTTGAAAATAAGGTCCTGGACCCACTCCCTTCGTGAGAGGTTTCCAGCCCTGTTGGCAACGATGCTATACCGTCTGATCGACTTCCTACATTATGCTACAACTTGCCAGTTGTCAGACCCTTTTTTATGTAGGGAATTTCTTGTCGAGAATGCCTTCATTTCACACCACGACAATTACTGAACGGAACACCATAAACCAATAAAGAAAGAACGGTGAGGTTCTTTGATCAATTATGTGTCGTGAAATGCCGATTCAAACCATCGACAGTCGTTGAATTTATTTGAAAAAGGCATGCACAAAATGCGTGCCCCTGACTTCAGCAGGCGCTCTGCCTGAAACCGATACCTTACATGCGTACCAGATTTGTAGAAAGCGTACCAGAGCTGGCACGATCGTACCACGGTGGCAACCCTGGAGGAAGAGAAACGCACTGAACATGTCAGTTTTTAGAACCAAAAAATGTAAATCCTCAAATCAAAGTTATATGAAATGAAAATTAATTCGTATGTACAATATCAGTTCATACGCCCAATAACGGACCACTACTTTACTATAATTAACACAAAATAACTTTAAAAAGTAAACGTACTTGGCGTTATGCTAGCTGCTAACTTTTATACCATCTATAAAGTTAATATACCAGCTATACTAAACGCGAGAAATTTCCGCTGTTGGTTATTGGTTTTACGACACGTCGACCGTTGAGTCATGTAGCGTCGTCAATCTCTCACGCCGATTGGTCGCGGGCGAAGAGTAGCGACAGGTGAGACTCGAACCCACAACCTTTCGATTGTGAGACGAGCATCTTACCCCTCTGTAAAACCGGCTAGAAACATCACAGAAGCATACCGAGAAACAACTGCAGCAATGCGCACCAAATGGACCCATAGTTGTCACCAGGAATTTCTGTCAAGTAGGGGAAGCCAATTTAGAGACTGCAGTGCATTTGAGTACAATTAATGGTGTTCTGGATACTATTTTGAAGGTGTCACCAAGATTCCCCCTGAGGAGTGGTGATGGAGAGGATTTGTCTCAAAGGGGCAATGTGGTGCTCATACGGATACAGGGATGTCAAGAGGAATCTATATCTAGAGATCAGTTGTGGACATATCAATGCAGGGTGTTGTTGGTCATTTTCTTTGAGGAGTGGTGGTTGAGATTAGGTAGGTATCACAGATAAACTTTACAGGCATTTTGGTGAATGTATACAGACAGGCCATTTTTGGTGAAGAGTTGTTTTTCTCATACGTTCTGAAGTGATTTATATAGGGTATTTATATGACAGGCTCTGAGTGCAAATTGGACGACAAATGTATGGACTACCATGTGAAGCTTAGTTACCTAGCAACTTTTTGTATTTCTGTGCTTTAAGGTATTTCAGGAATTCTTGATGTTTTCCCCAATGCATTGTCTAGGAATGTGGTTAACATCATGTGACCACTCATCTTCTCTGCAAATGCCTACTTTTCAATTGGCAGATAAAATATCACTAACAAGGAGACTTTCAGGATAATATAGCATGAAAAATAATGCTTATAAATTAAAGAAATGCTCACAGCCTAACCTAGCCCAGCTATGCACATGATAAAAAAACCTTGAAAAAAAGGAAATATCCTATGCAATTTGATTTCTCAAATTTTTCAACTTAAAATCTTAACCTGGCATTAACTAGATATTATAAATATTTTAGAGTAACCTGTTTTTGAAGATTTTTTTTTAGTTCAAGGAAATAATTATTTTACAAATATAAAACCTAGCTTAATCTAACTAAGCCTAGCCACTTTCCATGTTTCATGGAGGTACAGTGGGTGTAAAACTTGTCTTGTGAAAACCTTAAAGCACACTAATACAGCAATTTTGTGCTGTATTATATCTTTGGGAAATCACACCTAAGTGTGATATTTACTATTTAAAGCCATGCTGCATATCATTGAAATGGCTCATCATGTGGAGTACTAAAGTGATGTATTGATGTTAGGCATCTCAACATCAGTGGGTTTTAGGCGATCCAATATCATTTGGTTTTAGGCAATACACCATCAGTAGGTTAGATTGCATTAGTTGGGGTAGGATTTTTTTTTTGTGTGTAATTATTTCATTTTATTTGATATACTTTATTAATTAATTAGTGTCTGATTTGCTCTCAGCTAGAGTATCTGCCTACCTAGGTACATAACTACCTACCTTGCACATTGTTGTGGTGGGTGCATCACTAATGCACACTAGGGGACGAGTGGTCTAGGGGTAAGATGCTCGTCTCACAATCGAAAGATTGTGGGTTCGAATCTCACCTGTCGCTACTCTTCGCCCGCGACCAATCGGCGTGAGAGATTGGCGACGCTATATGACTCAACGGTCGACGTGTCGTAAAAACCAATAACCACCACTAATGCACACTACAATTTCTGTGCCTGCAATGCAATGCATGCCTAATCCTGTGCGATGCATGCCAATCTCAAAGATGTTTATAAATCTATATTTCATGCCCAAATATGTTCACATCACTAAAGCAACATGAATTGGCACCACAACTTACAAGTACAACTGGGCATACCTTGATTTATTTTACTAATCTGAGAATCTAGGTTTGTGAGTGCAAAGTAGTCTAACTATGTTACACCAGAAGACTATGCTTTCAATATGTATTTCTGCACACTACTTTCTTCTTGAAGAGTTGGCTGATGGTTCCATCATTTGTAGTCTGTATGATATGGCAGTCTTGAAAAGATGTCTGGTGCATGCCCATCACTCAAGGGGCACATTCTGTGTGCCCCTGCAGATGCAGTCATGCACAGCACACCAGTGTTCCAGCAAAAGGCTGGTGTGTGTTGGATGGTTAAGCATATAACTAAATAAACAAATGATGATTCCCTGTAGAAGCTGTGGCTGCTGGCCAGGTGTGACACTTTTTCTGCAAATCATTCATGGTTGTCTGCCATTGCTGCCATATATTGCTACTAAATGATTGAAATTCTTTGCTAACCCCAGAAAGAAACATACTACTCATTTTACCATAATTAAACAAGAGCTGCTTTTAAAGGCATGTTTATGAGCATTTTGTGTGCCGGTGGGGTGGGGGCACAAACCCTCATCTTTATAGTTTTCTTTTGCACTGCACTTGGTGCCCTTTTCTCCTAAGGGTGTGTGCCGGGTGCATCTTGTCCTCCAAAGATGATGTACCTTTTTTGCACAAACTTGTGCAAGCAGTGCTCCTTGCTGAGCTGTCTGCCATACTTTGTAGTCTGGCATCCTTTGGATGCACAGCCAATTGAACCAGCTTTTTGCCAGTTCCCTGCACCAAGAATATGAGATATTTCTGGATTTCTGAACCAATATGGCATTCAAAGGGGAAAATGTGTAGAAGCATGCTTCTGAACGTGATTAAGATGATGTGACATTCACTCCCATCGAAAATGCATACTTTATAGTTGGCAACACACTACTGAATCATTCCTCACCAATGTCAGGGGAATTGTTGTCTACAGGGCTTTGCATAGTTAAAGATGGTAACATTTCACTTCTCTCAATGAGATGGTTCTACCAAATGTAGCCTGGGTTTCCTAATTTACTCTAGGTTTCTGGTGCATTTTGGTGCACTGATTCAAAATATAGCATTACAAATTTGATTTGTGATGAAACTTTTACTGCACTGTGAGATTGAGGCTGCGTTCTTTATCACGTTCCGTCCACGAATTCCGTTGACTCTGACGTCATGTGTCGTTCCTTGTCTATTCCTCACGAATTCCGCAGCCAGATTTCGTGTATTCCGCGGGGAATGCGCGGACTGAAAAAAGCTGTCCAGCCCCGTCCTGTGCGGTTTCTTCCAAGATGGCGACGCACATTGAAAATGATGTGCGGTCCAAGGAAGACATTGCAAATTCGCAAGTAATGTGGTGGAGTGGATACGATTGGGATGGATTGTGCGAAAGTATCACTAATGAATGTCATGTTCCCACCGGCGTGGGTTTTCCGTCGCAGCGTGGCTAATTTATCAACTTTTGAGGTGAAACAGCAGTAAGCTAGACGCTACCTTCAGGAACGTCTTGTTCTGATTATTTGCATCACCACCCAGTAAGCATGCCGATGTGGGCCCGCTGTCCGCATGTGTCGGGGCGAGCTCGACATCTCGTGAACAGCTTGCTGACATCGGGCCGCTCTCGGCCCGACATCAGCCTACTGATCTGGAATATCAACATATGCCGGGTTTGACTCGGCATATCAATAGCGGCCAGCTGACGTCGGGCCGTTGTCATCTAACTCCCCAGCCGACAGCGGGCCCCTAGCGTCCCGGCAGCAGCCTGACATCGGTCCCACGTTGGCTGGGTGTCGGATGCATGTAGGCCTGGCGGACATTCCACTCCTCAGCCGACAGCCGGCCACTGGCGTCCAGACAGCGGAACGACGTCGGTCTGCTGTCGGCATGTTCACTGGGCAATGACAATGGAAATGTCCTCTATGCCCTTGACATACCTATCATAGTCTGCCCTGGACATATCTCATATTCATCTACCTATTACACGAACCATCTCAGAATGGTTTCGCATTTTTATTCTTCTTTTTTTACTGTTCACACCATGTGCGTTAAATTTGGCACCAGTGGCCAATAACAATAAGATCATAGGTGGGTGCTTTGTATAATTACTTATGTTGCCAACGAGTGATTCAACTACGTTGCTTTCATGTAACGGCATGCAATGAATGCTAATCATACAAATTAAGGGGACGAGTGGTCTAGGGGTAAGATGCTCGTCTCACAATCGAAAGGTTGTGGGTTCGAGTCTCACCTGTCGCTACTCTTCGCCCGCGACCAATCGGCGTGAGAGATTGGCGACGCTACATGACTCAACGGTCGACGTGTCGTAAAAAACCAATAACCAACCAATCATACAAATTAGTAGACATGTTTATAAACAGCGACACAAATGGCTCACGTAAGTAATCCGGCGCGAAATTTCACAGAACGTTCCGTGGCTGCAGGCCACGAAATACGCAACGTCACACTGCACGGAATCCGCGGAATGAAGGGCACAAAGAACGCACCCTGAATGCTTGGGGAAATGTGTATTCATCATGGCTTATCAGCCAGGTAGGCATGAACATAATGGTGGTAAATGACCAATGAAAGTATCACGCAACTCATTGTTTATTTCTCTGCGTGAATCGCATCACCTGCTTCGAATGTCCTGCTTTGAAACTCCACAAATAATGTTAGGAAGTTGGAGGACACGTCACCATTCACCCAGATGGCGCTAGCATCGCCGGCGTTCGGTCGTTATCATATGATTTGTGGGTCAAGATGTAGAATATAAAGCCATGGGAGCACATCTTGTGCATTAGTATGGAGTCAGTGGCGTATTTAAAACTTACGAAGGTGGAGCAATTTAATTACAGGTGACATCCTCAGCTACCAAATACCTACCTATCGATAACAGAGAACCGAATTAGTGGTGGCGGCGATGATTCCCATGGTTCTGACCACAATAATATAGCACAGTCAGGGGCTATAACCCCCTCCCCCTGGCGGCAGGTCGTTCTGGAAGGACTCTGCTTGACTGCACGTCACCTCACCCGACTGAACCCCGCCCCCGGTAGCGATGTTCGATCAGAGTGCACTTGATGTGCCCAGCGGCGTGCCAAAGTGCAATCCCCTGGGAGACAAGGTTTGGGTACAGGTCACCGTTAGGAGGAGCTCAGCTCCACTCGGAAATTGCGACCCTCCCAGCCCCCCTCACAAACTAGTTCTTTTTTCAGCAATCACCATCTGCATTCCACCATATCCTATTACTCTCAAAGTTCTGGTTTAATTTTAAGAATCAAACAAATAGTAGGATAAATGGAATGATCCAGACGATTGAGCATCCAAAGGATATTGGCGGCTATAAGCACACATCAATGCAGGGGGAAATTATCGGCGGAGGGGGTGAGAGGACAGGCAGTAAAGCCGTGGCTACCTTATGTTGCCAACAGAGGAGGCAGCAATGGTGTCACCACGAGTCTTGGCAGCTTCTTTGCCCATTTAAGCGTCGCTTCGCGATGGCCCGTGCAGCGTTAGCTGAGCTTATGAGCGTATCTCACACAGTTGGTGTATTTCACAGATGAGCTTACTTCACGCAAAGATTGAAATTATCCTGCACCATGTTTCTGCATTTCCTAGACCCTCAGCACCATTATTCCCTCGATTTCCTGTTGGCCGGTTGGAAGCTGATTACTTCTCAGGTCACATGGCTGCACACTAAATTGATAGTGAGATTAGCTCATTTTTTTGGGTCAGCGCAACGTTCGTTACATCGTTATGCTGTTTTCAATTGCCAGACAAATAGCAATATACGTACGGCGGTAATCGGCGGATGCGAATTGGTACCTATTGTTTTTGCTCCTCCCAGCAAACAAGGAGCTTAAATAAATGTAGCTGGCTATGTTCTTTTTTGCATATGCAAAAATAAAATTATGCAAACTTTCTCTTTCTAGGAATTAATTGCTATGCAAGTCACCTATGGAATTGAAAATTACTTCGAATATAAACCATATAACTATAAACATATAAAATCGAACTATGTACTATAGACATGACACCGACACTTCACTAAATTTACCAACTTCGCATTAGTTATTGGAAAAGGGCACTGACTGCCAAGGATATCGTCAAGCTCGGAGAAGACAAGGGGCCGGTGATTGTAGATATAACTAAAGACGACGACTGCTATAAACACACAAGGACCACTGCTGAGACATTATCTAAGCCCAGACGTGGACCTCATAGAGCAGGCTGTACCTACCTATGCACACTATTGTATCCAAAATAAAAATGGTTGAAGACTGGGGGAGCCCAACATTCAGACAGGACTCATGTCCTCCAACTGAAAACACCACTTATGGTGCCCTGGTGCTGGTGCCCCAACAGTGCTTCGTGCGTGACACTTTCCAAGTGGAACCTCCACCCTAATGGTAGCCTGCACCCAAGCATTGTCTACCGGAGGTGGAGGAGCCCACTTAAGAAGTTACGCTGCAGACTCTTCGATCGAGCATTGCTACCGGGGTAGGGGGGTTCAGTCGGGTGTCTGAGGGGTCTCTTGCGGCCAAGGGGCCTCTTCCGGGCGGACCTCCTGTCGCTCAGGGGGCTATAGCTCCCTTTGTCCCCTGGCTGTACCGTTCTCTCGTGATGAGAAACATGGAAAACACCGCCGCCTCCACTACCCCGGTTCTCGCTGTTATCGATAGAGATTCGGTAGTTGAAGCTGCCAAATACGAAGTTTTTCCATCTTCGTAGGTTTTAAATACGGCACCGATACCGCAGTAGTGTTTAAGAGGTGTTCCTAAGACGTTTTGTTCCACTTCTTGACTAATAAATCGATCACGACTAACGACCGACCGTTGTACGCGGCCACTGTGCCGCAGACGCTAGCGCCATCTAACTGATCTTTCACGTGCCTGCCAGCTTCCCAACATTATTTGTGGGAGTACCAAGCAATACAGGCGGTGTAATTCGTGCAGACAGGTAGATAGAGTTGCACTACATTACCATTGGTCACTTACCACCATTATGCTCATGCCTATCTAACTTAAGAGATGTGACGCGTAAGGAGGGCTCCCCCCTAAAAAAAACATCGGCGGTGCGTTCAAATTTTTGTTCGGAAATCGCATTTTATGCAATATTCAGAATCAGCGCACCGAAATGCACCAGGAACGAACATACGAACGAGAATAACTTTTTGTTCATATATATATATTAGTGTTATCATTATTATTATTAGTAGTATTATTATTAGTATTATTATTATTATTATTATTATTATTATTATCATTATTATTTCATGGGTGATCAGTTGATTTTTTTTTTGGCTAACTCAATGTTTCTGGATAAGTGTATTCGGAGGTATTACAGCACAAATTGGCAGTCATAGGAAACTATGTTGACTTTAACATGCACAGTAGTGTATAATACTGTTCACACCCACTCGGGCTGCAGCGCACACGTGCTGACCCATCCCCTTCATGAGTCTTAGCATCACTTGGTTACCAATAGACTTGATGAAACTGATTCGGCGCTTCAACTGCAGTTAGAATGCGGCCTGCCATCCACCTGCGTGCATGTGTTGCTTGGTTAAGCCACAAATCCTCAATGTGACGTAGTTTGGGCATATTAGGAGGGTTTTAATCTCTGGATATTTGCTCACATGCTTCTCTAACATCTCCTGGGTACCTCCAACGTAATAGGCTTCTGCCAAATCTGGCCAGAAACAGTGTTTCCAATTTGGATAATAGGCTATAATGTAGGGAAACAGCACCTTTTCCAAACACTTTTCAGTAGGTGTCACCGCAAGTTGTGGTCCGACTTGGGAATATAACCGCACGTGACACCCCGTTGGGTGTGGGGAAGGGAGATCGCCACCCGCACAAACAGTTTTCTCGGGAACTTCCTGAACTTTCTGACTGTACCGTATTGAATGTTATATGGCATGTCGCCCCCCAGGTCCAGCATACAAGCTTGCTAGGCATTTCGGATCTCGTATACGTCGAGCTGCTTTCGTCATCCGTGACAATATCCTTTTGGCCATTAACCTTCAATGGCCCTGGTACCATCTTCCAAACCCGAACTTTTTGGGCCTTTGCTTATTTTTCTGTGACATGTGGAGCCTTCATCCTCGTTTTATGTTTGACTCCAGCTTCTTTAAGTATTCAGTGGACATAACTATGGCATATGCTGAACCGGCAAGCTAGGAACTGCTGGCAAATCCATACCTTGTTCTTTTGCGGTACGGATCGAGTTACGTTTCAGCCGGTTGTTGATAATTACGCTTGTACGAGATAACTATCCCTTAATGTCAGGTTCTGTGTTCCCTTTTAGCTCAATCTTCCTGATGTAAATGGTTGATCTGCCCGTAACAAAGGCCTGTAAATGACTGCAATTGACTACTTTTGGTTAACCTGGATTTTTCTTGCTAAATTTCGCTGCCAAGGCTCTTGCTACCTGTTTGCTCAAAGTAGCCTTACCGACTGGATGATTCCCTTCCTTCTTCCCTCTCCCCACTGCCGATCTGCCACTCTCCCTCTGTCCCCTCTCCCTCTGTCCCCTTTCCCCCTCCCATCTCCCTCTCTATCCTCTCCCTTCTCTCTCCCTTCTCCTCTCTCCCTTCTCCTCTCTCCCTTCTCCTCTCTCCCTTCTCCTCTCTCTCTCCCTCCCCTCCCCACCCCCTCGCCCTCGCCATCGCCATCGCCCTCTCCCTCCCCTCTCCATTTCCTCTCCTTTCCTCTCCCCTCTCCCTCTCCAGCCCTCCCACTCTCCCTTCCTCCCTCATTCCCATCCACCCTCTACTTCGTATGCGTCACACCCCACCCCACCCCACCATAATAACGTTCCAACTCTGGTTATGCCGATAACTTTAAAGAACTATGATCCGTTCGCGTCAGGCGGCTGTAAATCTGCCCCGGAAAACTGTGCACTTGGTGCCGATTTATTTTCAAACTATACTTGCAGGCAAGCAGCTAAGTAATGACTTTTCCCAACCTGCTGATGTTGATTTTCCTTGAAGGGTTTTGTCTCATACAATGTAGATAATTGTCCACAAACATAGAATAGGTACACACCATTGCATCTACTCAGTATCTACCCATAGATGTCGTTGGCGGACTCGACTGCAATTTAGGGTACTGATGATGTGCAAAAGATGAATGAAGACAAATGAAGAAAACTGGCATTGAGTCACGTAATAAGGGCGGAACATTTCGCAGCCGGTGAATTGTCCTTTGACTTGTTTCTCATTTTGCAGTTTATTATCTTTTGGCTGATATCCGATTGAAGAAAGATATGAACTGCTGTGCCCCGGGTTGTGGGCATCGAAATGGGAAGCATGAATGCAAACTGTTTCGTTTCCCTACCAACCGAAAAAGACGAATATTATGGATTCGTGCCGTCAGGTGAGTATGTGTAGGCTTGGCGCAGAAGCTCCAGGAAAAGTTAGAGGGGAGAGGTAATCCTGGTTTCCAGGTTTATTATTGTCATGCAGTGCCAGGGCTAACGTTAGATTCATCTGAGAGATGGGATGGAGCAGTGCCCTGCATTCATGCTTACGGAGCCTGCTGCCTCTGACCACTGCAGGGTTAAGTTTGAATTCAACGGACTCTAAATATTAAAGCAATGCAAGATATTGGAAGGGAGAAGTACAATATATCCACAGCATCTGACACCCTAGAGCTCCATTGCACACTAGATGGGAGAACACTGCCCTCACCCCCCACCCCCACCCATCGGGGCCTCGCCAAGATTTTCACAATGGTAGCCTATGGAACGAGCTTGGTCGAGAGGTGCTTGCACAGGTGGGACATTGCCTCTACACGTTAGATGAGTCCATGGCCCCAATCATGATCCCCCCCCCCCCCAATTCTCCGTCATGTCATGTCTGCTCCTGGTCAGTGACCTTTCCCGATTGCTTTAGCACTGTGGGGGAGAAGAGGACAGTGGAGTCAGGAGTTCAGTTTCCCCGGATGGTGGTCCCGCATCACCTAATGGGCACGACCCCCAGCCAAAATGTCTTGGAAGAGCTCATGAGGGTTCAAGGTACATAGTCTACATTGACCTCCCGTCGGCTCTGAGCAGGGCCTTGAGCTCTCTTTGTAGGTGCCTCAATACCACCAGTAACAGCCACCCTACACCTCATAATTAGTACAAGTTCTAACCCTCCGCAATTCAAGTTTCCTGGATCTGAGCCAGCTCACCTTCTTGAGAACCTCTACTCAGCATAGCATATGATCTGGAAGCGTGACGATTTCTCACCAATTCTCCGCTTTGCCATCTAGTGTCACCTGGTGTCGCCGCCTCTCATATTTGTTTACATTATGCGCAACCTTCGTCTCCCAATGGAGGCCAGTTTTGTTTCCATATTTTGTGGGTGCGTGTTCAAGTCAACGTCTTCCCAGTAAGGCAACGCTTTATTTCCAAAATGTTCCCTCAAGTTTACTTCATGGCTGTATGATTAGTTTTTCCACAAGTAATTTTTTTTCGCCACGAATTTGGGCCGCAAAAGTAGTCTTAGATATTTCCAATGTGAAGTCAATGTAGCTATTTTCCGTCGCCTGTTTTTTTTTTTTATTCGAGAGGGGTCCAATCGCTACTTTGAAGGGGACACATCAACTACGGTGACGAATGAACCAATATTGTCTTTGAGAACCTTGGGAAACACGGTTGTTCGCAATTTCTTAAGTACACAATGCTCCTGCATTGCACACTCGGAATACACCACACTGACATTGCGCCCCAATGTGATCATGCTGAGACCTGACTTATTTTACAGTGTGGGCCCGTGGAAGTGCGATGTGTCAGTTTGGTCTTGCTAGCATGCTTTTTTCGATAAAAAAGCATGTCATGCTGATATGGCGTAGTATTCAATATACAGACTTCTGTACTTCGTTACACAAAATAATTTGCCACTGGTGTACCTAATTGAACAGCGGCAATCATGCAACAGACGGCTTTGGTGGTTATTTAGATTATATTGAGAATGGACTATGCTTCGTAAATATTTGAATACAATTCACAGGTATTGGATAGATTGAACTGTTTCACCTTTTCATGTCCAGTAGTTCACATGGATCCCAAGGGACAGTTTGCATTAATATTGTATCATGTATGTCCAATGGCATGGTGCATGCTAAGTTTTATCGATGGTCTGCGGGGTGTGGGTGGCAATTGAATCATATTCTTCCTTGCAGAATACTAACTTGAAAGTACTCAGCAGCACTTCTTTCCATGCTTGCCATGCATTTCCTTCTGCCTGAGCTTCTAATTTCATGTGACCTGATGTTTTTTTTCTTTTCGTAGACGTAATGAAGAGGATATAAAGAAGCACTCGAAACTATGCTCCTGCCACTTTCACGTCTCTGATAATGGTCTGTTCTCAAAAAGGGACTCGACACCGACGCTCTTCGCCTGGAATAATTATTCCGATGGAATATTCAGGTAACACAAATATGTCTCATGGTTTGGTGAGAGACGTGTAAGTCGCTGTCTGTATATTATGTGACACGTTTGAAATGTTCAACCACACCCCTTTTTCACACTCCCCCGGCCCCCAATAAGGAATCGTAATACAGCCTGCAACAGTTTGAATAGCATGCCACTATTGGCTGCATCTGTTCTTTGGTTGGTTATTGGTTTTAGGACACGTCGACCGTTCAGTCATGTAGCGTCGCCAATCTCTCACGCCGATTGGTCGCGGGCGAAGAGTAGCGACAGGTGAGAATCGAACCCACAATCTTTCGATTGTGAGACGAGCATTTCACCTCGTCCCCTGCATCTGTTCTTGGTTGGTTGGTTATTGGTTTTACGACCGTTTGTTTGGTGCCAACGCATTGGTGCGGAAAGTAGCGACAGGTGAGATTCGACCCCACAATCTTTCGATTGTGAGACGAGCATCTATGCATCTGTTCTTTAAAAAAACTTTAATGGGAGAAACTTACAACGACGAATAAATAGCGCTACTAATGCACCGTTATTTCGTGCACGGGAGCCAAATAACAAGTCATAATCAACATTACTTCGCAACTTTTTTATGTACCTCGAAGGCAGCCAGTGTGCTTAGCATTCGTGCTAACTCTCAATCTAAGTGGCTATTGTGCTACCGTTTTCTCTAATGAGGATATCGTCGCTCTCCATCGCCATTCCAAAACCAATGAATGTATTTATACCTTTGGGTGAGGTCATAGGTCAATCCAGTGTTACCTGTAGGTGTACCAGTGGCGTCTGTAAGGGACGTAATGCGGCCTTACGGTTGGCTCATTACGACATTGGTTCAAACAAGGCCATCTTGGTGAACAATTTCACTTTGTTTTGTTCCTGTGTCATTTCACGGACACTTTACCTTGTCGTGGCTCCACAGAACCTTTGTACAGAGGCTCCTGACGTCCTACCATTACTAAATTTGTGGATTATTACGTTATAACAGCGGTCGACGCGCCCATAGATCCCAAAACTGACTCCGTTTTTACTACCCCCCCCCCCGTTGGCTGTTGCATTGTGTAATCATCAGTCAGTGTAGCACAGCAAGCAAGGTTGGTATCGAATCATCGAATCGTGACACACGTTCAGTGTAGCACAGAAGACAAGGTTGGCATCGAATCGTGACACACTGTCAGTGTAGCACAGCCGACAAGGTTGGTATCGAATCGTGACACACTGTCAGTGTAGCACAGCCGACAAGGGTCGTATCGAATCGTGATACACTACATCCCCTGATCGTTCCAGCAAAACCGCGTTGTTTCTGTACGGAGGTAGCTCGAGCGGTCTCCGTTTGAATCACCGGGTGTTTTTGCAGGGTGGACCCCAGGAAGGGTCGCGGGAAGCGTCCGTCGGCGCTGCGGCCGAACGCGCCCGCAGCCGCCGATGGCCCGCCAGCTGTGTGGACGTGGCCGGCCGGCACCGCGCCGAAGGAGCACAGTCAGCAGCAGGCGGTCACGATGCTGCCAGATGGCGCCTGCCGGCGGGTCGTGCCGGCACGGTGGGTGTTGGTGGCCTCGGACGGCGGGAACGCCGCGCTGCAGCGGCTCGAGTCGATCGACGATGCCGTCGAGATGGCCGCCCGGCAGCCGGCCGAGTCTGGAGACTGTACTGCCGGCGCGTCCGACGGCGCGTCCGACGGCCGCCGGGTGGTGTTTGTGCCGGCCGGTGACCCGGTGACGGCCGGTGACGCGCACCAGCCGACCGTCAACCCACTCGACGACTTCGAAGGAGAACTGGATCGGCAGGTTCCCCGGGACCTGCTGAGCAACCATCTGAAGGTCATGCTGGTGGGCCAGCGGACGAACCAGGCCCTGGAGGCATCGCTGTTGACGCACAAGGCCTCGCTGCGGGCGGCCGAGAAGCGGTTCCGAGTCGCCTCCGACAAGCTGGAGATCAGGCGCGGCCCCAGGCCCAAGCGGGGCATACAGAAGCTGCTGAAAGCTGACGACGATGACTGGGTCATCAACGGTAGTGGCGACGTCGGCGGCGGTGCTGTGCCCACGTACGACCTGTCTCGGCTGCCGAGTGTGTTGGCAGTGCTACGGCAGTGTGGCGGCTGTGGCGATGACGTGCTGCCGCCTCCCGACAACTCGGTCTCAATTCCTGTTGACCTGGCCTCGGCACATCGCACCATTTTTCGCCTGAATCGGGAGGCGCTGGCGCTGCGCAGTCGGCTGCTGCTCAGCATCCGCCGTGAGATCCAGGTGCGCACCCTGCTGGAAGGCCAGAAGTTGACACATGTCATCGCCGAGAACATGTGGAGGGACAAACTGGACAGCGTGTTCACGCGCACGCAGCAGTCGCGCTTGGCGCCGACGCAAGCGCCGCTCAGGTGGAGTCGAGAGGACCTGCTGCACGCCATCGATTTGCGCTGGGCGGCGCCGCGTCGTGCGTTCCAGTACGTGCGCGAAACTATGGGCATCCCGGTGCCGTCCATGCACTCGGTCCGCTCGTTCGCCGCGTTCGGCCGCTACCAGGACGTCACCGAGCGCTTCAGACAGCTCAACGAGAAGAAGAAGCTGAGGATCGACCGCCACGGCGAGCGTGCTTCGGCGGCTGGGGTCCCCGCCGCTGCCAGCGACAAGATCGAGTCGGCTGGGAACGCGTCTGACTCGCAGGACTCGGACGCGTCGACGTCTAGCAATCGGTCCGAGGCGAAGCTGCCGGCTGCGAGCCGCGGCGCCCGTGCCGGTGACACCAAGCAGAAGGCGGCAGGCACGACGGCGCCCCGACCGAACGACGCCGGCGCGCAGAAGCGGAGCTGGCGGGCGGCCTATCTTGGCGTGTGGCCGGACACGTCCCATTCGGAGGACGAGGATGACGACGACGACGACGACGACGACGACGACGACGACGACGACGACGACGACGACGACGACGACGACGACGACGAGTCGGCGTGGCGTCGGCAGCCGGGTGTCGCAGGGCCGACCCAGGCCGCGGAGACATCGCCGCTGACGCGAAACCTCGCGCCGCGGGTGGCCGAGAAGCGGTCCCGAGTCGCCTCGGACAACCTGCAGGTCAGGCGCCGTCAGAAGCACAAACGACTCGGACAGAAGCTGCCGAAAGCCGTGCGTGCCGGCTGGGTGGGTCACGTCGCTGTGTCGCAGTCGGCGTCCGACGGCACTCCACCTCGACGGCCGGCCCAGACGCGCCGCCAACCTGAGCCCACGCGTCAGACGTCGAAAGGTACACCTGGGAAGCGAGGCGCACGCACTGGACCCCGGGCAGAGGTCTCCTGAGGCTGACCACAGGACCTGCGCCTTCTGGTGTGGCACCGAGTACAAACAAGTGGAAAATCCACTGAAGCGAGTGTCACGCCTGCATGCGGTGCTGCGTGCCGATGGACCATCTTCACGTTCGTCGTCTGCCGTCACAAGAGCACCACTAATCGGTTGGTGCAGAGTGACGAACTGGGGCAAGTTTGAAGCGCCGGCTTCCCTCATGACGAAAGTAGGGGAAGATCGCTGGGGTACGCGTGCAGTGCGGTACAAAATGCATGCAATTGCCGCGTACATTCATTCATGGCCTAGCCGGATTCATGTCATTAGGTTACTGTGTTCATCAAACGTGCTACCTGTTACGAAGGGTAGTCAGTCATTTCATCGTCGTGTGGGCTGTCCTCCGTCGGGCACTTGATACCTGATAACTGGGCATCTGTCTACTAACTCGCAAGATAAGTAGGAGTAAAATTGTGGAGCAAACGCTGTTTGTTGCATATATGTGTGTCCACGATCCAAGCGCTTCGGGCATTTGATTACTCTTCAAACGTTCGGGATATTCGACTGTGATGCTGAATAGCGTGTCTTGTCCTTCCCATCTCATTCAGTTTTCGGGGCGATAAGCTGCAGGGAATACACTTCGTTTCCAGGGAAATTTACTAACGTATGTGAGCTCTGGACCAGGTATAATTACGTCTGGAAAATATCCACTGAAAGGAATCTTAATCGGCTAAATGTAGGCTCGAGGTGCTAAAAATGCATTTATTCACCCAAATGCAGGAATGGCAAGCAAGAATAAGTCGTGTCAATCATCTGAACTCCATGAAAACAAAGTGTACTTTAGCTGCATCAACGCATCATTTATTATAGTGTGAGAACAGCTGACTGTGTATCGTTTAGTTATCTTCTCGATTATTTCATTTCCGAAAAAGAGCTGTGGAAAACTGACCCGTTGGTCTCATTCTAATTTCTCGTGTTCTGTGTTTGCTTTTATAATAGGCTCGTTCACGTCATTTACCCAGTAACCACCTGTCTCTACGCCATTGCACGTGCGCCATTCTCAGATACCATGAAGCCAATCGTGACGAGCTATGAAACAATTGCGTAAAGTTTTCACCAAAAATTGAAACTCATGTCATAGCTGCGCTATGTTAGTCTCAAGTGGAAGGGCATTGGTAACACAACACAACAACAAAATGTCGACGCGTAGAACATCGACTCGAAAACTATCCGATGACAAATTATGGAAAGATGAAATAAAATATATGGGCTCTTGACATAGCATCTATTGTGCATGTATGTTTAGGTGTGACTTGGGCGTATGTAGCTGTGCATTTTAGAACTCTAGTAGGCCTGAGTATAGTATTATCATATCACTAGTTATGGGCGCTAAATGATCAATTCTGGTCGATGCGCCCAAAAACCCAAGTAACAAGACAAATATGGGCTCAGCCGAATTTGTAATATAATATATCGGCAACTGGACTCGGTCCTCTTCCTGAGCTTAGTTTGGTCCTCCTGCAGCCACACGCTGCAGATTGAATATTAAATACTTGATGAACCTCTAGAAAGTCGGCGATAGCCAGAAATACCTGGTACCTGGTATTTGCTCAGAAGGCAAAATGTCTGACTGAAGATTTGAATTCACATTTTATACTGCTACCTGCAAGGTAGCTGAATTTTTGCTTAGATCAGGGCAGGGGCGGATCCAGGAATTATCACGGGGGATTCATGTTCGGAAGGGCGCCACTTCGAAAGTACCTTGAGGGGCGACTTGGGGCTTTGCCTTCCGAAGGCCCCCTCTGGCTGAAAAATTCGAGCTTTACCTAAGGGGCGCATTTTCCTCTCGAATGGGCGCATCAGGCTAAAAAATACGCCTCTGGATGAAAAATAGGCGGTACTTGAGCCTTCCAGAGAGGTGCGATTTTCCTATGGGGAGCACACGCCCCCAGTGCCCCATTGTTTTCGCTCCTGGGTCAGAGATCTTATTTTCCTATGGGGAGCACACGCCCCCAGTGCCCCATTGTATTCGCTCCTGGGTCAGAGATCTTATTAGCATGCTAACTGGATAAGACTTTCCCGCTCGTCCTTTGGGTTTTGTTCTAACCCAGTCGTGCTCCTTTTGTCCTGTCTCATTTATCCCATTATTACTGATGAGGATGACCTTTTTCCTCAGTGCAGGTGCCCTATTTACCAATCTGCCCAATCACGCGTCAACCAATACCAGGCCTTACCGCTCTGAGACTAGAACCGACATGGTGTCAATGGCATCGATGACCACCAAATACCGGGTGATAAATCCACTCGCTGTACTGGGGGTCGGCACATTAGCCGACTTGCCGTCAGAGAACAGCACACGGCTAGGCTACGTACCAACGACTCTCCGTTGGTGTTCATGACCGGCCACCAGTATTTATCCAATGGCAGCTGATTACCACCGACCACCTCAGGATGGGTTTCATTGGCCGGCTGTTCTGAGCTATAGGAGCAGACTACAGTTGTGCTGATACCGGCAGACGATCTCCGAAACGCCAGTCCATCTCGAACGGATAGCTTGTCCCGCACCTGGTAATACTGGCGAGCGTTAGGCTCGTTCTTATGCTTCCAATGGTTAGGCTGCATTCAGGAGCTGGTTTACGAAAGTGCCACGGAAGGATTGAAGAATTTTCATGAGGTGGGCACTCATCCGGAGGAACGCCATTTCCCGGCGGGGTGCCACTGCGAATGTCCCTCGTGTTGCGCCTTCGGCTGGAAATTCCTGGAGCGAAGATGGGGTGGGGGTGCACTATACTGAAGTGGCGCTTTTCCGAGAGGGATGCATTTTGCCGAGAAGTCCGTTGAGTTCGGGGTGCGCCCAAAACCTCCCTGAGCCTTTTCCTGGTCAGAGGGGCGCTACCATCCATGGGGAGGGGAAGCACATGCCTTCAGTGGCCCCTCCATCTCCCCCGTATCCACCCTGGTGGGTGTTGCATCAGCTGCCGACGCCTCATGCAGCTCTCGCGGGTGCCGCGTCAGTCGGAAAGGGCAACACTTTCCACCCCGTTATTCGCCCAGCTGTCTTGCATTGGCAGACAGCACAGCTCGTCTGCAACCGGGCTTTGCTCCGTCCGAGTCTGGACAACATCGAAGCGAAAATCCAGCAGCCGGGCCTCCCACCGGGTGATCCGGCGCCAGCAGTGAGTGGATCCCGTGTTCACAAGCACGCTGGCCAAAGCCTGATTATCCGTTCTCAGTCGGAACCGTCTGCCCCGGAGGAACGACCTCGTTGAGCCCGTCCAAGTGCCTCTTCCTCCACAACTGAGTAGTTCAACTCATAAGGGGAAAAGTGCTGGGATGTGCACGCCACGATTGCTTCTTCGCTGTTGTATTGAATTTGATTGAGGTAAGCGCCGCATCCGATTTCTGATGCGTTCGCCGACACGATCGTGTACAGTGAGGGATCTAACAGGCCGTGACCGGTCGAAGCCGATAGCTCGTTCTTGATGGACTAGACGGCCGTGACAGGACAGGGTTCCGCGTGAACGACTCCTTGTCCTTCAGCTCATCTCGCAGGACCGGTGTTTTGTCAGAAAAGTTCCGGATGAACCTGGAGTACATCCCAGAAAAGACTGCGGCTCCTTAGCTGGGGTCGGATCCGGCATCTCCAGCAGGGGTTGGACGGGCTCAGAATCCACCTCCAAATGGCCTGCTGACAGTCGTGGCATTGAAGGCACTTCGACCCTTGGCGACGTATATTCACTGAGTCCTAACTCGACGCACCCGCGCCTCAGAACCGTCTCCTTTCTGGTTCACTAGGGGAACCCGCTAGCGCAACATTTAAATAATATGCACGCGCACTGCGCAACACGTTCCATTTCATTGAGGTACGACACGGAGCATTAGCATCCCATAAAGCCACCCTGTTCGTGATCTTAGTAGAAAAATGTAGGTACAGATACCAAAAATATGAAAACAAATTTGCGTCACTTAGATCGAGGTCGATATTTCGGGACTAGATGTGCCATGAAATGAACAATAGACATGGAGGAGCTCACCATTAGGGTGCCTTTTCGGTAAGGTACCGGGAGGCCCCTGGAGCCTCAGGAGGCTTCTTTGATTCGCCAGGAAACATTTGGTGGTGCAAATGTTAGTACCCTGGGGAAATGAAGGTGGTTTTTTTTTACTGCATTGCGCTGTCGACGGCAATTTGCGATGCGGCCGTCTCCATATCACATTTTGACAAAATGAATATGATGCTCAATGCATGGTTCACCGCAACGCTAAACATATTTTTTAACCAACCAGCAATGGAATCCCTGGACAAATTATTGGCTAATTCACGTGTCTACTGTCTGCCGAACATGCGTCACGACCAAAAAAAACTCGATTGGTTGCATTTAAGAAGTGCTGATTTCTTGATTTCGTAATGCTGATTTCGTAATCCATGATTTCTTGAAATGGACGTAGCTACTCCATTTTTTTCACGATTGGTGATCAGAACATTAACAAAAAGATAACAATTCGACCCGCAATCCTTTTTGGAGTTTTTTTTTCTCAGGATATCTAATTCTAGCTAGGTCGTTCATATACGACTACATTTAGTCCTCCGTTGTACGCTCCTCAAGTCGGCGCTGGCACAATGACAGCTTTCGCTGCCCGAGTCGGATTCTTCCTCTTACGATGATTATGGAGATATTTGTGAAAGGTCGTTGTGTTCTTCTGCTGTATTCACTTCTCCAAATCACAAATACGTGCATAATCTGGAAATGAATAGGTATGGCGTAGGTGTTATTCTGGCCATGCGGTCTCCCGGGTATTCATAATGCTGAAAAATAACCATCATTTTCCAAAGAGCCCTAATAAATCTCCTTCCTTGTATGCACCAAGAACGTCCAAACTGACGAACCGGCCTGGCCCGGCCCCACCAAAATGAAAAACCGCCAAACTTGAAGCGCTACTATCCGTTTTCGTTGCAGTGTTTCAATTCATGCTATCTTCACTCAGCATTGGGTGCATGCCTTTAAAGTTGATGACTATCAGCCTCATCACAATACTTCCTCCGTGAACTACTCTAATGTTTTCTCTGCTTTGCTTGTGTCATGCTTTCATGACGGGAATTCAGATTGCTAAACTATGATCACATTCCTATAGGTGAACCTCATGGGCATCACCACAGATTCTGGATAGAGGTGTTTTTGTTTTTACTGCATTGCGCTGTCGACGGCAATTTGCGATGCGGCCGTCTCCATATCACATTTTGAAAAAATGAATATGATGCTCAATGCATTGCTTTCCGCAACGCTAAACATATTTTTTAACGGTCGAGAGGATTTGACGTTCGAATTTTTCCATGCAGCGCATGGACATCACATTTATCCGTGCAACACAATAAGTGTGTGGCAAACTTCATGAAGTTTGGGGGGGGGGGCGTGCCCGGCCCCACGCTGTGGCTTCGGTCATGGTGACACCATGCCGCGCCACCTGCAGTAGCCACACCACATCACCGTCCTGCGTCGACAAAGGCATGGTACGATGGCCGACCCTGTGCCTGCTCCACGTGCGCCTTATAACCTTCCGTCTCGGCTGCTTGTCCTCGTCTGATCAGATCAGTCAGATCAGTCTCTCGATAACCACGTCCCACGCAGACTCGATTCCGCGGTCTGGCCTATCTGACTTATTTGTGCGTGGCTGCGACCGCATATCGTTAAATCACGCTTGGGTCCGGCCGGCCCGATGGGCCTGGCCCACAGATTCCGACACGAAGCGCTGTCAATAAGGAATGGCCGCGATCGCCGTGAAGAGCAGATTGCACGGCAGATACAGGCCAATCTGCAATCCAATGTTTGTTTTCAGCAGCGGTGCACTCCTTTTGCAATCCTCAAGCAAAGATTCAGGGTATGACAGTCCTGGACTGTGTTCGCGGCTGCCCGTACACTGGTGAGCGTGGGTACGTGTAGGTTATTGCGATAATGAAATGCATGCCGCTGAGGTCCGGAACGGGTCAGGGAAAACCACGTGTGGGCATGATGTGGGCGAGTCCCATTCCTGGCAGAGGCCAATGGTTAATCATTTTTGCCTCCATGTGTAATGACTAGTGTGTATTTAAGGATCAGCCAAGGAGGGCCTCACTTATAAGTTCATGTGGCTGGTATTTCCGTTTCTACCACTGGCGAAAAACATCCACTTTCGCCGTGCGGAGGTATCCATCGATGTGTCTACCATTCACATCATTTTTGGTGCCCCATTACCACGGGCTGGCTCAGCCTTGGCGGCACTCCCTGTTGACGAACCGCCACCGATTGGTAGCAAACACCAACAGCGACGCGGCGTGTGGCAACTGCGGCCCCTGTGCCTCTTCCAGAGCGAGCGCGCTCCGCCCGCGGCCGCCGCAGCCGCGTTTCAGGGCGCTGCCGGCAGGTGGCAGGCGCGTTGAGAGTGGCCGTTGCGGGTGCGCAGACGGGCAGCTGGCGGGGCCGGGAGGGCAGCTGGCGGACGGTCGTGCCGCTCTCAGTTGATGTCTGGTCGTGCGGCGCGCGATATCCTGCTGGGGCGCACGTGACGAGCGTCAACGGACGTAGGGCCAGGCCGTCATATGGACTGCTGTCATTCCTCAACTAAGAACAGGTAAGAACGAAGGGCGCTGGGCGTGTTGCACGTCGTTCAAAATTGCACACGGCGGGCTCGGCGCCGTCGCAAAGTAAGTTGCACCTCTGATCCATGTAAACATTTGAACTCGTGACTAATGCGGCGCAATCGAGGCGGCCGACGAAGAGCCTTTTGGTGCGGCATGCGCTGATCATTCGTTCACACCGGCGACGCCGGCGAGCCGGAAGAAATCGCTGGGCCCGGGTGACCCAGTTTATCTCGCGTGCGGCCCGCCGGACGCCGACGGTCGTCGGACCATGGCGACCTTGGTGTCGACAGAGCACGGGCAGGCCGGGTCTGCTGGGCGGCCGGTCGGACCCCGCCCGGTTGGCACCGCCTGCGGCCGCATCCCAGACCGTGACCAGCCTCGGCTGGAGCGGCACGTGGCCGCCAGGCGCCAGTATCGGACGTGGGCGACCCACCGGCACGAGCCGCCGTCACAGCTGCGGCGGGGACCGGCGGCCACGCGGCGGCGAGGCCGGGCGACCGCGCGGCAGCGGATCTAGTTGGCCCGATTTCGGTGGTGGGCTCCGAGGGCCAACGCCTACAGGCGCCGTATTTGGTGCGCCACCTGTGTTGCATCGACACGAAGGCCGCTCCGGCACCGGCCGCCAATAACTTGCCGGTAGGCTCCCCAGGACCTCGCCGAACACATCGCCATCCGACCTGTGTTGGTGCGTGCGAAGGCCGACGCTTGTCGAACGCTGGAGACGGTGACATTGATGGGTTGGCATACTGGAGGAAAATTTACCATGAGGCCTATGGCTGACGCTGAATATTCTTGAGCAAAAGTGCATTGCTACCGGTCTCCACCAAAGCCCTGACGGGACATCGCCACCAGTGTGCAAAACGATTGGCTTCGGCTCAATGGCCACACCGTTTCTGGCTTCCATCTGTTGCATGTGCGCCAATATCATGCTTGAAGGGACTGATCGTGGATGAAGACTCGGTCCAGTGGGTCCCTTCAGTACACTGACCGGTCGACGGTGCCCTGTATCGACCATGGTCCGCCTGCATCGGCCAGGGTCCGCCGACCCGGCATCAGTCTGCCCGCTCGCCGCTGCCCGGCCTGGGAACAATGCCGGGGGCGGGGGCACACTCGTGTGCCTTCGTGTGAAGTACGATATGGAGCGGACGCGTCCGTCCATTGTGGAGCGTCAGGTGACTCATCAAACACCACGTTGTGTGGTCCTGTACAAAGCATGAAACAAAAAAGAGGCAACGTCCAGTGTCGCAATACGCGTCACGCATGCAGCACCACAGGCGCTGCGCGGATGTGCCACGTGTGGCCACGGCCATGGCCACACCAGCAATTTGAAGCTCAACAATTATATCTATGGTATAAACTGGACCCAGTGGTCTTGAGAAAGGAGTCCATCCACACCAATGCAGCGTTCATTGTGCTCCGTTGTCTAACATAGTCATGGCTCGAGACGAAACAACCATATCTCGATCATCTGAGAAATTGCCAATTATGCTCAATCCAACCGAGTTTCACTAAAATGGCCAAGGCTTGGTATGCGCTTCGGACCCACACCTGGTAGTGATATACTGTTCCAGTAGGCTGTGCATCAGTTACCTTTCACAGCGGCGAATCATTCGAACTGGTTTCAGTTGTATGTGGGCAATGCCGGGCCGTTTGCCATTCGTGGGCGAAGGCGTGGCCGTTTGCCATTCGTTTGTCAAACGCTATGACGACAGTAGCTTACGGCGACAATCAATCCTGAGGAAAGTGATGATTTATTATAATTTCACCTCGTGAGAATCGGCTGTCCTAGAAACAACACGAGCTGTGAAACAGCATGAAAGCTATTCCTGCTTGAATAATTAGCTCCTTTATAATATCACCGTTTTGTTCATGAGTACTTGGTACAGGCGATATTACTGCGCAGAAATGGATCCTAACTAGTGAAGTTTTCCAGAGGCAACGTTTTTACCAGTTTCTCCTGTACGATAGTCTCAAACATGCCCGATGAAACCTTTAGGAATCACGTGTCTCCTTTAGACCATTGAAAGCATAAACACCAAATAATACAGGCGCGGCATTTCAATCCCAGAGCAATCGCCAACTAAGCTCCCTACGCGCATCGTTACGTACGCTTGGCAGCCTGTCGAATGTTGGTGAATAGCCACATTACACCGGCTGAGGTCAATGTCGTAGTACAACTCGTCTGTGGGAGGCTGGGTGTTCGCGGCGGACCAGCCAATCACTAGTGTGGGGCATTATTGCAGCTGTAATAATTAAAAGTTGAAAGCGATATATACATACATACACACACACACACACACACACACACACATATATATATATATATATATACATATATATGTGTGTGTGTGTACAATTCATCGCTCCATTGGTGTTTTGACATCACCGTGGGGAAGACCTAGCTTGAGTGACTGCCACGATGCCCCATGATCAGGCCGGTGTATCCCACGGTGTCGGCTCGTTGTCCTCCTTCGTCCTGAGCACGCCCCTGACCTGCGCTCTGTCCCCGGAGCAGTGTGCGGAGCAGTATGCGGAGCAGTTCCTCCGGTGATTCACCGACTCGTGGCGCGTGCCGGTCCGCCGGCTGCGCGGACAGGCGAGGTGCCGTCATGCGTTACACTTCCGGCCGCGGTGACGCGCGCGCTAGACCGTAGGAAAGCCGGCCGTTCACAAACGGTGTCGAGACACGGACATGACCAGACAGACTAGCAGCGTCGAGACACAGACGTGACGAGACAGACTAGCAGCGTCGAGACACAGACATGACGAGACAGACTAGCAGCGTCGAAACACAGACGTGACGAGACAGACGAGCAGCGTCGAGACACAGACATGACGAGACAGACTAGCAGCGTCGAAACACAGACGTGACAAGACAGACGAGCAGCGTCAAGACGCAGAAATGACGAGACAGACGAGCAGCGTCGAGACACAGACATGACGAGACAGACGAGCAGCGTCGAGACACAGACGTGACGAGACAGACGAGCAGCGTCGAGACACAGACGTGACGAGACAGACGAGCAGCGTCGAGACACAGACGTGACAAGACAGACGAGCAGCGTCGAGACACAGACGTGACGAGACAGACGAGCAGCGTCGAGACAGAGATGAGATCGTGCTGAGCCGTCACTGACCTCGGCCACAGTTATGGTCGGCAGAGCGCGGCAGAGCGCCGAGGCATGTCGTCGGCGGCTGATATTGAGTTGGAGCTATAGCCGTGACTGATTGCCCGTGTTGTTATCGTGCACGAACACAGGTGCATGCCCACGGCTAATCGAGGCCTTTCCCACGCGCGGGTATGGCCCAGATATTCATTTTTGAGCAGCCAGGACGAAATTCCATGAATGTTGCTTTTTATTACAGCCGGACACCTTTGTGTGGAAAACCCACGAACGTTTTGGTGATTATGCTGCTGCATTTGGATATCAGCCTTTTAAAAACACCATTTTGTCGCACAGTGAGACGCCGTGCTGGAGTTTGTTGGTAATAAGAACCTTCGTTTTCCGTAAACTGGCTTTGGTACATCGGTGAGTCAAGCCACACTTACGTGACGCATGGTCCATGGCTTATGACTAAAATGGCATGTGACAACTAGCGTGTGGCTCGTCAAGGATCGTTACGGTGAGTCGCTTGTCAAGGATCGTTACGGTGAGTCGCTTGTCAAGGATCGTCAGTGGGTCGTTTGTCAAGGATCGTCACTGTGGGTCGTTTGTCCAGAATCGTCCCCATGGATCGCTTGTCAAGGATCGACAGGGTGGGTCGCTTGTCAAGGATCGACAGGGTGGGTCGCTTGTCAAGGATCGTCACGGTGGGTCACTTGTCCTGGATCGACACTGTGGGTCGCCAGCCACGGATGAACACGGTTGGTCG
The DNA here is from genome assembly GCA_034440615.1 of Ashinkailepas kermadecensis. Taxonomy (NCBI): domain Eukaryota; kingdom Metazoa; phylum Arthropoda; class Thecostraca; family Neolepadidae; genus Ashinkailepas; species Ashinkailepas kermadecensis. Next base: position 189,293 of record JAOTOM010004276.1, read on the forward strand.
CCCGCCAGGATCGGTACGGTTGGTCGCCTGTCACTGATCGACACCGTTGGTTTCCTGTCACTGATCGACACCGTTGGTCGCCTGTCACTGATCGACACCGTTGGTCGCCTGTCATTGATCGACACGGTTGGTCGCCTGTCACTGATCGACACCGTTGGTCGCCTGTCACTGATCGACACCGTTGGTCGCCTGTCACTGATCGACACCGTTGGTCGCCTGTCACTGATCGACACCGTTGGTTTCCTGTCACTGATCGACACCGTTGGTCGCCTGTCACTGATCGACACCGTTGGTCGCCTGCCACAGATCAACACCGTTGGTTGCCTGTCACTGATCGACACGGTTGGTCGCCTGTCATTGATCGACACGGTTGGTCGCCTGTCACTGATCGACACCGCTGTTCGCCTGTTACTGATCGACACCGTTGGTCGCCTGTCACTGATCGACACCGTTGGTCGCCTGTCACTGATCGACACCGTTGGTTTCCTGTCACTGATTGACACCGTTGGTCGCCTGTCACTGATCGACACCGTTGGTCGCCTGTCACTGATCGACACCGTTGGTTTCCTGTCACTGATCGACTCGGTGGGTTGCTTGTCCAGGATCCTGACGGGCGGCGGATACGATTTGAATGCACCAATCACCAATTTGAACTGGTTATCTTTAGTCAGGCGTGCAGCTATATGCTGGCACACGCTGCAGCGCCTTTGTACCTCCTCCGTCTATGCATTATGTACCTTGTGCCACACAAGTACCAGAAGTCATCCTGTATCGCCCGCAATGACATTATCTAGGAAGCCATGTTCTCGGCTGCCCGCTCAGGTATTCAACCTTTGGTTGGAGTGCTAAATGAATACCGTGAGTCCGCACCGTGAGTCCACACCATGTACCGGTACCGTGCGTCCGAACCGTGAGTCCGCACCGTGAGTCCGCACCGTGTACCTGTACCGTGCGTCCGAAACGAGCTTCCGAACCATGAGTCCGAACCGTGTGTCCGAACCGTGTGTCCGAACCGTGTGTCCGAACCGTGTGTCCGAACCGTGTGTCCGAACCGTGTGTCCGCACCGTGTGTCCGCACCGTGAGTCCACACCATGTACCGGTACCGTGCATCCGAACCGTGAGTCCGCACCGTGAGTCCGCACCGTGCACCTGTACCGTGCGTCCGAAACGAGCTTCCGAACTAAGAGTCCAAACCGTGAGTCCGCACCGTGAGTCCGCACCGTGTGTCCAAACCGTGTGTCCGAACCGTGTGTCCGAACCGTGTCCGAACCGTGAGTCCACACCATGTACCTGCACGTGTGGGTATGTGGCAGAAATCAAATCGGTTGTTCTTGAATACTTAATTTGACCGGAAACGCGACGTCACGTGTGGCGCAAAACACAAGCTGAAGCATTCGTGATAATCGCAATTCCGAAGGATTTACCTTGCTTGCCTCTGAACTAAATGCATGAAAATACATACATTAAATGAACACGAAATACAAGACGCTTTCGGCGCGCACAATGTCATTTTTTTGTTTCATGCAGTACATTTTTGGTTGCTAAAGGAGTGGGAGGTGGGGGCGCTGGCCCCCTTTGCCTGTGCCCCTGGGCCTGCTTAAATACGGTGAACGAAGCATCCATACACGACTGTGTACCGTCGTACAGGTAATGCAATAAGGTGAACGAAGCCACCATATGCGACTGTGCACCGTCCTACAACTTGCGGCCACGGCATTACTTTTTCCACCTTTGTGTCAATTCTAGCGGATTAAGGAACCACAAAGTTAACCGAAGTACTCAAATGACTAAAAACAAATGTGTCGCCAACAAGAGAACAATTATCGTGCCTTCTTTTGTGGTGCAATAGCTACTTAAATGGCTGTGTAATATATAGCGTATGCCTTACCACCCCTAAGTGTCTGTTAGGGACTAGATTTTCTTGCATTTCGATGCCTGAATTTAGTTAACTTCTGCGGTTATTTTTTCAATCCTCTTCAGCTTAATCTACCACACATTTCCACTCTTTTGTGTTTGAGCTTCTTTGCAGTGGCGAGCCTAAAATTTAACACGGGGAAACGACGTAAGTTTTCTTCCAGTCATGGAAGGGGTCTGAAAACTCATTAAGTGATCAAAAACTCTGATTTTGCAACTATAGTACAGGAGCTGCAACATTCTTCCTTGTTATTTTTACGGTCAAAATTTTCGGTTCAGCTGATCGAATTCTGCTTTTCCCGCGTTCCTCTGATCCTATCTAACGCGACACAAGCAGCCGACCCCTCACCTTCCCGTCGTAGAGAGAAAACGTTTTTTTCCGCCATCATAAAATGGCAGGTTATTGCGAAGGTCCCATACGTCTAGAACTTTTTGTATTGATAGCCCTGCCGTCCCAACGGCCATTGCTGGTTATTGCTATACAGAAAACATTCAGCAGCTGGCAACCAGAGACGCGATTAGGATGCTCGTCCCAGCACTAGCATGGAGAAAGGGGAAAATTATGTTTGTTGTTTTGTAATGCACAATGTTATGCAAATTGCAATAGCTGCACAACACTTTCGAGGGTTGCACCTCTTTAAGGAAAGGTCAGACAGGCAGGCAGACCTACTCGTCGGGCACGCCGCGTGCCATGGTGGCAATGACCGCGATGGAGACTCGCCCGGCGAACCGGGGCAGGACCGTCGGGCGAGTCCATGCACCCGATCTGATACCACCTGCTACAGAAACTGGATAACTTCAGAATTATGCTGTATTTCTCCGAAGTTAACCAGATTTCCAGGCAGTGTCTGACCCCACCACAACAATTTCAGTGGGGTCCGAACTCATGGACCCAGCGGTGGAGACGCCAATGCTGTGCTGGCGTGCCTTGAGATTGCAAGTGACGTTTTGTGGCATATATTTTGATTGGGGCACATATGTACTAGTGTATGAGATAGTAATGTAGCGTGCCAAGTAGTGATGTAGTTGTATCTGAGGACTCTTGTAGCTGCATCCGCTGCTGTGTGAACGCTTTCTCTCAGTTTACTCCATTTTGTATTATTAGTACCGTTACGCTTCCATGTTTAGTTAGTATTATTTCACAGGTTTTTTTTTTCAAGCATCACGCGATGTGGAAATTTTCAATAATATTATGGCTTGGAGACTATAAGTCTTGAGATCTTAGACGGATCTCAAATGTGAGGCGGCGCACCTGTAGCATATTAGTTGCACCACTCTGTATGCTGCCGTGTAGAGTCGGACGCGATATCTTAGAAAATACGAAACAAGCAAAAATCGGCCAACGCTTATTCAAACTACAAAAACATTCACACCCCTGCTCACGACCCAAATAGCTCGGAGTTCATATTCGCCGGCATGAACCTGAAGGATAATAAACTGGCATCCATACTCACGCTACATCATTGCGATTCAACCATCATGTGTCGATGACGATACAATGGTGCCAGGAAGCAACAATATACCAACCGCGAAAACGCGGCGGCCAGGGAGCGCCGCCCCGACATGCACACCGTGTTGACCTCTGACTCGACCCCTCGCCCGTCTTCACTTCCGTAATGGGAGCTGGCCCAGTTCGAGGCGGTGCCGTTGGACCAGCCGACTGGTACTGGTCGGCCGCAGCCCCGCCCGAGGCGCCCCTCGCCGCGCTGGCGGGTCGCCGCCCACCGCACCTCACTTCACGCGTGGGCCTCCGTCAGCGTCGTGGGCGGGGCCCGCGGTATCTGCGGCCCGCCGGGGCACTGCGGCCGCCCCGCGCGGGCGTAGAGGTCGAGTCTGGCGCGCCTCTGGCCAGGAGAACTGACTGCACCGCTCTGCCACTGCCGTGTCTGGGTCACAGGTGCGGTACGTAGAGGGCGACTCTAGCCAGGAGAGCTGGCTGTGCCGCTCTGCCACTGCCGTGTCTGGGTCACAGGTGCGGTACGTAGAGGTCGAGTCTGGCGCGGCTCTAGTCAGGAGAGCTGGCTGCGCCGCTCTGCCACTGCCGTGTCTGGGTCACAGGTGCGGTACGGGTAGGGCGACTCGGGCGCGGCTCTAGCCAGGAGAGCTGACTGCGCCGCTCTGGCACTGTCGTGTCTGGGTCACAGGTGCAGTACGTAGAGGTCGACTCGGGCGCGGCTCTAGCCGGGAGAGCTGGCTGCGCCGCTCTGGCACTGTCGTGTCTGGGTCACAGGTGCGGTACTGGGCGGATGACGCCTCCAGCACGCAATACAGTTTCGCCCGGAACGACTGCAACGACCATAATTAAACTCAGAAGCCCAATATGGAGACGGCGAACTGCAGATGGCTGACATGCACGAAGTAATTTCGCCCGGTTTTCTTTTTGCACCATCGATCTCTCCTCTACTTCGGCGCACTACAAAAGTTATTTGGGGTGTTGTGAGCCTCCCCTAGTGCCAGTATCCCAAGACAATATAATTTGTCCTCACCCTAACTGAGAGCTCTCGGGGCACCTTTCCCCACTTCCTGATCCGCCTCTCTTGGTAGCGGAAAATATGGGGTGACCAATAGGGAAGCCGTGTGATAATTAGTGTGCAAGATCTACGGATGCTGGCAAGGCGTCTTTGCCATCAACTTCTGCGTCTGCTCTATCAGCCATGCAATCATGCCAACGCTGGCATTTCGTTTTGCATGAAGCTGGTAAGTGGATAAGGTCGTGTATGCCTGTCTTCAGCTTTGACCCTAACCTAATCCCCGACCTAACCATTTGACCTAATCCTTTTGTTGAACGGACATGGTGTTGATGTCTCTCTATGGGCATCTTTCTCTTATTTTCTTGTTTATCAGTTGTGAGATGCGAATTCTGTTGTCTACAATTATCCGATAAAGCTCGAAAGATCTCTAAAAGTGTCTTAATTTTCTTCGGACATATCATATGTAGATCTACTCTAGGCCGGCAAAGGACTCATTGGAGACATCCTTCTTAGTTGTTGTTCGTGACTGAGCCGAAAATGCCGCTTTTGGCTAGTTGGAGACATTTCCTCCAAAGGGCATTTCAGGTATCTATAACTGCTGACCAATTACTTCGTCACCTTGATCGTATAAGCATAACTCCATAGTTTGTTACTTTGATATTAGAACGCGTCAGCCACTACGGTTATACATCACCTATTATAAAGTCACAACTAGTGAAGATGGTGATTGTGCATCATTGCACGCTATGTTCGGTGTCGTGATGCAGAAGACTACTATCATGCTTGCCGCTTGATTACCATCTTCACAGGTAATGTGATGTTGTAAATCTAGCTGTTAGATTCTTTGTCTAAATTTAACCAAGGGAATGAATGCGATATTTCATCCTGATCAATAAATTGGACGTTGATCTCTCTGAATCGTAGCCTAATATTACCCGAGTCGCTGAATCTAAGGCGTTATTTTCTGACATAAATTAAGCCAGCCATCATTCTGCACAAAAAAAACAACTTGCAGTGTCGCATGACTTTGAATCCAGTAGGCAATCTATGAGCCTAAGCAAGCGACTAAGCAGGGGCTAAGTAGTTATTTTTTTAATTGACCGGCATTGTCATGGCATTGTCGCCCACACACGGACTGCACCACTGTACTAACCGTCACCGCACGAGCCGCAGGGACGCCGCCGTGGCATTGTCGCCCACACACGGACTGCACCACTGTACTAACCGTCACCGCACGAGCCGCAGGGACGCCGCCGTGGCATTGTCGCCCACACATGGACTGCACCACTGTACTAACCGTCACCGCACGAGCCGCAGGGACGCCGCCGTGGCATTGTCGCCCACACGGACCGCACCACTGTACTAACCGTCACCGCACGAGCCGCAGGGACGCCGCCGTGGCATTGTCGCCCACACATGGACTGCACCACTGTACTAACCGTCACCGCACGAGCCGCAGGGACGCCGCCGTGGCATTGTCGCCCACACACGGACCGCACCACTGTACTAACCGTCACCGCACGAGCCGCAGGGACGCCGCCGTGGCATTGTCGCCCACATGGACTGCACCACTGTACTAGCCGTCACCGCACGAGCCGCAGGGACGCCGCCGTGGCATTGTCGCCCACACACGGACCGCACCACTGTACTAACCGTCACCGCACGAGCCGCAGGGACGCCGCCGTGGCATTGTCGCCCACACACGGACTGCACCACTGTACTAACCGTCACCGCACGAGCCGCAGGGACGCCGCCGTGGCATTGTCGCCCACACACGGACTGCACCACTGTACTAACCGTCACCGCACGAGCCGCAGGGACGCCGCCGTGGCATTGTCGCCCACACACGGACTGCACCACTGTACTAACCGTCACCGCACGAGCCGCAGGGACGCCGCCGTGGCATTGTCGCCCACACACGGACTGCACCACTGTACTAGCCGTCACCGCACGAGCCGCAGGGACGCCGCCGTGGCATTGTCGCCCACACACGGACTGCACCGCTGTACTAGCCGTCACCGCACGAGCCGCAGGGACGCCGCCGTGGCATTGTCGCCCACACACGGACTGCACCACTGTACTAACCGTCACCGCACGAGCCGCAGGGACGCCGCCGTGGCATTGTCGCCCACACACGGACTGCACCACTGTACTAACCGTCACCGCACGAGCCGCAGGGACGCCGCCGTGGCATTGTCGCCCACACACGGACTGCACCACTGTACTAACCGTCACCGCACGAGCCGCAGGGACGCCGCCGTGCCTCCCCCACTAATGCCGAAACTAACAAACCACGAACCCACCTTAGTTCTGAGCAGTTCGAATCCAGTGAAAGTTGTATGTTTGTGACAAGCTGCCCCTTCCCCTCATCCAAAACTGGCTCGCATAACCCGTAGCAACTTGGCAATGCCCGTTGGCTACCCTTTGGTGACGTGCGTTCACTGTTATACTCTTGGAGATGCGTGCATACCAGCTGGTAACACCATGCCGTGCGAGGATTAGGAAGGTTACGGACCATTCAACGTGCAAGCAACATCGAGAACCGCTGACACACATGGTGGGGCAGGAAAATTAGATGAATGGCAAACACAATGCATTGCAGCGCTGGCTCGAATGGCTCGCAAACCAAAACTATTATTGGAGCATCCCGAGCCACTCCAAATACACTCCATCCACTCCGAATACACTCCATCCACTCCAAATACACTCCATCCACTCCAAATACACTCCATCCACTCCAAATACACTCCATCCACTCCAAATACACTCCATCCACTCCAAATACACTCCATCCACTCCAAATACACTCCATCCACTCCAAATACACTACATCCACTCCAAATACACTCCATCCACTCCAAATACACAAACTCCACCCCTGACACCGTATGTGCATGTACCAGCAACGGAGGATCTACACTTCGTGGTAAGGAGGCCGTACCACAACACTGTTTTACTTTACATTTCCTGGATAGTTTGCCACGGATAAGAGCTCGAAATTGCATCAATTATCAGATCAGTAGTGAAGCACGCATGTACCCATCGCTCCACACTTAAACTCTCCTCGACAATCTGCACAAAGCACTGCTTTCGTCAAGCTCCATGTAGCAATCTTACCTCCCCTCGACGTTATGGAAATCTTCAGCAGCAGTTGAGTGATGATGAATAATCCTGAGTGCTGGGGGCTAATCGCTGCTATGAAGTCGCACCCATTCGTCGATCTGAACCGCTTTCGCCAGATTTAACTGTGGCGGATCGAGCGTCATCTATTGAGCCCTAATCCTGATCAAATACCTGACTCACGCTTCCGCATACATGATTGTGCTAAGGAAAAAGTAACTATATTTCACCATTGACTTCAGCATGAGAAAAACAAAATTTTCGAAGTATGCTATCGAACAGAAGTAAAAAATTATCCATGAAACTGAGAAAAGTAAGATCATTTCCTTCTCTATGTCATCTCGCACATCAGTCCGGATCTGAGCCGTGCGTTTGCCCTTGAAGCAGGGGTCTCCAGGACAGCGGTGTGTACTCTGCCTCTGCTCCTACCCTGCTCTGCTTATTCTTCTTTGGCTCGTAAATAATTGTCGAGTACTCGTCCATTTCCACGAAAAAAAAACAACACGAAAAACAGATTACGCATTGCTATGCCTTTATCTTCCAACCCGTTGATGCCAATTTAGTATCTGCACATCCCTCTAATCATAATCTCCATGGTTTAGAAACCATGTTTTGGAGCGTCACGGAGTTTAAGGTGTGGCGAAAAAATTTCAGACAAAAATGAAGTAGAAACTGAATGCGAAATCTAAAGCAGAAGGAATTGAAACGAGAACCCAGAAAATATAGCATAATAAACATTTGAGCACATTGAGCATGAACCATCCTGCTATTACAGATACATAACAAAATATAAAACAAATGCAGTCAGTGAAAACTGCATAGATGTCTCACACGTTTAGTCCTTTTCGCGATCAGCCCATGTGAGAGATGTGTGACGTATAGTGTGCAGTCGAACGCATTGTGAAGGAAGTCGACACTTCTCAAACTACATGCAAACCACATCGCACATATTGTGTCGAATGGCTGCACACTTCCCGCAAGTCTCGTCTGTTTTCTCGACACCGTCGCCTCTGTAGTTGGAAGATCTTGACTGCAGCTAGAGAAAGAATTGAATGCTTAGAGGACTGGAAGGAAAATTGGTGGTAGCCCTATCACTCAGTGGAAATAAAGTTCCAATAGCATGGTTTTATCTAAAAGATTCGAACTTTTTTTCTCGAGAAAAGCGGCGCCTACTTCTTTTTTTCTCGCAATGAAAGATAATTTCGCAAAAATTCAGCGTTCACTACTGTACAACTTGGACCGACAATAATCTTAATTTGCATTACAGATATCAGAGTGACCAAAAAATAAAAGGATACGAGGGGCATTATCGTGGCGCGTTGAACATTTTTGTGTTAATTAATTACCTATTGATGTTTGAGGCAGGGATAGAGCTAGGTAAAGGGATGTTTTAGTAGTTCGTAAGACTAGTATTCTAGGTGGATCTGTCCACCACACTTAATGATCCACAATGATAGCTCGCTACTCCACTACTTTCTGAGTTCGCTGATCACCGCTGATCACCGCTGTTCGCATACGTGAACCCAACTGGGTTATGTTGCACCCAATAATTTGGTAATGAGGAGTGTAACTTGACATAGTCTTGGAGCATCTACAAAATTGGTGTGCAATTCTTTAGATTGGCGCCATAGTGTTCTACGTGTACTACCAACATGAAACTACACCTACATGCACGTGCAGATTGGTGTAGTCTGCTGATAACACCAATTTCATGGAGTTGTAGTTCGGTTTATGGTGTTCGCAAGAGAGTGCTGTGCTAGTAATTTCGCATGGAATATCAGGTGACTAAATCTTGGGCAACATGCGACTGTTAGGGTGTAGAATACATATCACCTATGACTGAAGGAACTCCAGTTTTCTGTTCGACTATCATAAGCGTTTCTGCAAACCAACCCAAACCATTTCTATCGCAACTGGTGTTGGCGTTCCAAGTAAGTGACCCATTCGATACCAAAATATAACCTCCCTCTTCTCAGACAACTCGCTGGCCACTACAATGCACCTCAGTCGTACATTACCCCGCGCAGTGCGACGGATTCCCCTACCTCTCAGTCCGGGAACCGGTACCAATCGCAGTCCGGGTAGCCGGTACCTCTCCCAGTCCGGGGAACCGGTACCTCTCCCAGTCCGGGGAGCCGGTACCTCTCCCAGTCCGGGGAGCCGATACCTCTCCCAGTCCGGGGAGCCGATACCTCTCCCAGTCCGGGGAGCCGATACCTCTCCCAGTCCGGGGGCATACCTCTCCCAGTCCGGGGAGCCGATACCTCTCCCAGTCCGGGGAGCCGATACCTCTCCGCAGTCCGGGTAGCCGGTACCTCTCCCAGTCCGGGGAGCCGGTACCTCTCCCAGTCCGGGGAGCCGATACCTCTCCCAGTCCGGGGAGCCGATACCTCTCCCAGTCCGGGGAGCCAATACCTCTCCCAGTCCGGGTAGCCGGTACCTCTCCCAGTCCGGTGAGCCGATACCTCTCCCAGTCCGGGTAGCCGGTACCTCTCCCAGTCCGGGGAGCCGATACCTCTCGCAGTCCGGGTAGCCGGTACCTCTCCCAGTCCGGGGAGCCGATACCTCTCCCAGTCCGGGGAGCCAATACCTCTCCCAGTCCGGGGAGCCGATACCTCTCCCAGTCCGGGGAGCCGATACCTCTCGCAGTCCGGGGAGCCGATACCTCTCCCAGTCCGGGGAGCCGATACCTCTCCCAGTCCGGGGAGCCGATACCTCTCGCAGTCCGGGGAGCCGATACCTCTCTCAGTCCGGGGAGCCGATACCTCTCGCAGTCCGGGGAGCCGATACCTCTCTCAGTCCGGGGAGCCGATACCTCTCGCAGTCCGGGGAGCCGATACCTCTCGTAGTCCGGGGAGCACCTTTTACAAAGTTATCCGTGAACGTTCAAAGCTATTTGAATAATTTTATTTTGCTCTTTTAGTTCATCTTGCAGGTCAGGTCAGGTATGTTATTGTTGTTTCACAATCTTGCGAAGTGCTTCGCAAGTGCGACCCTGTTAAGTGCAGTCACCCGGTCTTTACCGTAGGTTTCACACTCTGATCGTCACGCAAATGCAATGCTGTGATGCAATATCATTGATGTGCAAATCGGCGACTTAGTCTAAGCCATTGACACTTGCAAGGTCAAGGTTATCGGTCAGATTAAGCCTGGAAATGCGCATGTTATGATCAGGCTGACGAACCTCGAAGCAGATTGTGGTCAGCAGAAGACACGAGTGTCACTAAAGTAGGATTAGGTGCTTCTCCTTTTTCGGAGAATTTTGAAAGCATTATTGTTTTAAATAATAAAACAAATTACAAACCCTTCAAACCTGTCAAATGAACTTCGGATCACTAATCACATCAGAAACGAAAGCTGCGTGCAGCATTATGGCCTGTTTGTTTTTACTACACAATAGTCCGGGTTTTAGACTCCAGAGCGCATGACATATACTTTCGAGACATTTGAGAGCATATATCATTGACCTAGCCTGATAATTATTTGAAGCCACAACACTATTAGAGGTTATGAGCTGCCAGTGCACACATTTCGATTCCTCTATAATATTAAGTAGTCGCACGTTATCACGAAAACGTTTTGACAATTTAGTCCTCGGTTTGATCCTGGTGACATGAGGCAACATCCTTTTGTCAAGTTTTGCATCTTTCTTTGATCACTTGTCTGTACATCCATGCTTCATTTTGCTGTATTTTCTACAGTTTGCTCGCGACATATTTCAATCTGCATCTAAAGACCGGATTGAGAGAAAGTCATAGCCTGACATTGATGTGCAGTAACCCCGGATTCTTGATCGGACCTATATTTATTTCGTACACTATGCGCTTATGAATTGTAGTAAGACATGCAAATTTTGAAGCCATGTTTTGGACAGCTTGGAAGCTATTTCAGAAAACCTTAGTGGGATCGAACTGTTCCCCCTCCCACTCCTCCGCACTGCGATGATTAAGCAAGAACTGCAAGCTCCGATGCTCCTCTGGGCGGCTGTGCAGTGGAGCGCAGGGGAAGTGTGTCAGCATACGTCCACTGGCTCAGCTGGCTTCATTGTTCAAGTTCCGTTTGATTTGAATCATGACTCGGGGCGCTGCATGACCGACGCAGTCGATGCGCCCCTAAACTCCAATAACTAACGAATCATGACTCAAGCACATGTCTGGTTATCATGGTTCCGATGCAATGTGAATTGATGTCGACTGTCGTCAGTATCTTTGCAGCCCCAGTGCAGAGCCGTTATTATCCTTATTGTTGGTAGCTGACATTGTCACTATGCCGCGTTGCACGTGATAGGCGAGGGCCGCGTTGCACGTGATAGGCGGGGGCCGTGGTAGCTCAGTTGGTAGAGCGTCGGACTCTTGATCGCAAGATTGTGGGTTCGAATCTCACAGCTGACGGCATTTACCGAGTCCACCCGTGACCAATCGGCGTGAGAGGTTGGCGACGCTACATGACCTAGCGTTTGAATGCGTCGTAAAAGAACCAAAGGTCCTCCACACGTGATAGGCAGATAGTCTTACGTGTGCTCAATTGATGACATTCCCTCCCCCTCCACTGGAGAATACGTCCTCCAAAAACTGCTCCGACGCTTACCTCTCCGACGCTTACCTCCCCCTCCCCTCTGTCCATAATAGCCACTATACGTGGAGGGCATGTATTGTGAAATAAATAAATAAATAAATAAATGCGGGGGAGACAGCAGTGCCGCGGATTGATGCCCATCCACACCAGCTCCCCAGCAAAGATGGGGTGTTAGCGCGGTGCACTCCATTGCCGTGGTCTTCTTCACTTCACCATCCAGTCGTGTTCGTGATCCTGTGGCGCAGCATCTGCCTCTCCATCATCGCTGTCTTGTCAGTCCTGGAATACTCCGTGCGGTCTGTGATGTTTAGTAAGAGGTACAACTTTGGCCTTCGATGCTTCACAATTATTTATCTAAATCCCGGAACTTTTTTGCTTTGCACTGCCCCCCCCCCCCGGTGGTGCAGCCAGGGTTTTCCTAAGGGGCAACCAAAAACAATTGTGATGAAACCGAGAAAGCTTCCCGCGCGCGAAGGGCGCCGACAATTTCGGGTTTTGCGTGGTAAAGATCTCAATTTCTTGTTCCATCTAGTTAATTTTTCGATGCTGAGGGGGAGGAGGCACCTCCCTTGGCTGCGCCTCTGCCCCCATAAAATGAATATGATATGTTATTCCACAACATGCAATCGAACAGCATACCATCATGAAAACCATGAAAGAAAATGTCCAACGCATTGAGAATGAAGTAAACTAGTTGAATGTCGTTAGAATATCATCAAGATCTTTAAAGAACGAAAATGTTGCACCTCACCCTGCCGAAAGCCAGAATTAATTGCTCCTTAGGCATACTAGTATGAGGCGCCAGTAGGAGCATACCAGTAGGAGTGCTGGATGGCCGGAGGGAAGTGTGAGAAGTGCCGTACAGTAAATTTTCCCCGCATATCAGTTACAGGCGTATTGACTTAAGCATAGCCTAATCTGACGGATTTGACTGGAGGCCGCACCCATTGACAAGTACGGAGCATCATCCGGGCAACTAGACCACGGCCCTCAGTAATAATAAAACCATGGGGGAGGATTGCTCGCTGGGGGCACGTCCATGACTGTGCTGGGTCCCTGCAGTTTGTATGTAGTCGCGGGCCTTCACACTCGCATGCAGAGATGAAGCGATTTCGGGCGCGATACATTCACCAAACTCCATTAGCAGAAATACCAAGCTTGGCACGCTCCCGATTGTCGACGTGCAAACTCAGTGACTGCCCATAATAGCGTGACAGCCCACCCTCGTCGACAACTCCTCGGCGACTTCCTGAGGGCTGGGGCTTCCGCACCATACTTACCGGAAGCCGTACCATATAACCCGCCACACCCGGCGGAAGTCACGAGGGGTTGTCGGCCGGCCATCGGCACATAGGTGCTGACTCAGCAGCTTAGCGCACCACATTGGGTACTGCGATGGAACAGACAACGACCGGCAAGTTAGAACATATACAGCTAGGATTTTGCCACTTAATTTGATACTCTAAGTCTACCGCCAGAAGTTGACTTCGTTACAGAACTCGTTGGGGGAAACCGCTTCCTTGGTGGCACTGCGATATCGCCGTCGTCTGGAAGCTCTCACCATGATGGCATCTTTTTCAGCTGCCGGCCATGAGCGAGTTTCGCGCCAAAGAAATTGGGCTGCGAGTCCAGAAGAAGCTGGCCAGCAAGATCAGCAACAAGACGGTGGCCAGAACGCTGCTGGACGACGCCACCAGCCAGATCCTGGATAACCTCTACAGACTCTGCAAAAATGTGGTGAGAATTGTGAAGTTGATAGCATCCAGCCAGATCCTGGACAACCTCAACAGAGCGCAAAATGTGGTGAGGTTTGTGAAGTTGATAACATCCAAGTACGGCTTGTTCTCCGATGAATGTGGACAGCCTGCCACCTGGCGATTTCTGCTGTTCCAAATACGGCGGCCATGTGCTGGTTTACGAGATACTATTCAGAGCTCCGCGGACTTATGCGCACGCGTTTGCACACGATCATTTTGATATTTCATGTTAGTTGGTACTATTGAGGTGACATTATTTTTGTTCGACGTCATGTTCTTTGGTGTTCATTTTATCTCTTGCGTTTTTACAATGAACGTCTTGTCGCAGTACCGGCTGACCAAATTGTATTGTCAAATACCATTCAATTTTTTTTGACGCGATGGATTCCCAACACCGGTCACGTATAAATAGAGGCAAATATGGGCTGGCAACATACATTATTTTATACATACTTCCATTATTCATACGAATAAGTCAATATTTGGAGAGCGAAATGCACATTCCGGTAAGGCCGGAGCGTTACATCCTCTGTCTCTGCCTTTCTTCTCTCTTCATCTCTCCATATTTTAATTCATCTCTCCAACCACCTCTCCATCTATCTCTCCATCCATCCATCTTTAAAATCCATCCATCTCTCAATCCATCCATCCTTCAATCCATATCTCCGTCCATCTTTAGCTCCCCCTCCACCATTCTCTCTTGGATCTCTGTGACTGGATGTCCTGCTTTGTCGTTCTGTATATCGGCTTCGTTATGTTGAAATAAAATACGAACCTTTGTCCATATGACGAACTTACTTCAACCTATGTCATACTTACCTTTTCGATACGCTTTTTACCGAACGAATTTATCTGGCTATTACTTTTTCCATCACTGGAGGTACTCAGAACCGCGTGTATGTACCCGTATTCCTTGCAAGCCCCTGTAATGTGATCACTCTCCCGCGCATTTGCACTACACACAATTTATGATGCAACATTTTTCCGTGCAATTATTACCATACGGCCTTTTCTCATTAATTTGTATTATTAATAGCTTCTGGGTACACATAATACTCCCACATGAACCCAATGATGCTATTCATAATTCACCATCGCAATACCAAACTCACTGTTTGCATTCTCAGCTGTTGTTCTCGGTGTTCCGATATGGCATGAAGGATTGCACATAGCTGCGAGGACCGGGCACCGACACATCCATCAAGTGCAAGACTGAGAAACGAAGCGAGGCAGGAACCGGCTCTTGTCAGGCCTGAGAGACGTCACAATTGCTTCTTTCACCCAAAAGCCCTTGAATGAATGGTCTGTTTTGTTA
This sequence comes from Ashinkailepas kermadecensis, assembly GCA_034440615.1. Lineage (NCBI taxonomy): Eukaryota > Metazoa > Arthropoda > Thecostraca > Neolepadidae > Ashinkailepas > Ashinkailepas kermadecensis. The sequence goes on from JAOTOM010004276.1 coordinate 204,446, forward strand.
TCTTTTCATGAATGCCAATATTTGTTGAAGCTTCTGTTTGCTCCAAAAAAAATCAATTGGCCACACTCAAAGCACACGATATCTGATCATTTACTTTTTAGCCTTTCCGACAATGAAAAGACACAACGCTATACAGCTATGAGACGAGACACACCACGAAGCTATTCACAGGCCATTAAAGTCGATTAGCCTGGAGTCTAATAACGACTCATCCCTTGCTTTTAGTGATAGTAGTGATGATAGTCATGGTGGTTGGTTGGTTATTGGTTTTACGACACGTCGACCGTTGAGTCATGTAGCGTCGCCAATCTCTCACGCCGATTGGTCACGGGCGAAGAGTAGCGACAGGTGAGACTCGAACCCACAACCTTTCGATTGTGAGACGAGCATCTTACCCCTAGACCACTCGTCCCCATAGTCATGGTGGTGGTGGTGGGCTGGTGTTGGTCTGATGATCGTATTGTGCGTACGTGCGCGTGTGTGTGCGCGTGCGTGCGTGCGTGTGCGTGCGCGCGTGCGTGTGTGTGTCTGTGCATGCCTGTGCCTGTGCGTGCCTGTTCGTGCGTGTGCGTGTGCGCGTGCGTGTAAACTGGCCCCGTGGGCGTCACAATGCACAGACTTGTGTACGTGACAGGCTTGAGAGACTCGTGACTTGTGACATGTGTACGGGGAAGGAAGCCGGTGTCGTAACCTCCTACTCCGCATAGCTGCATGCCAGATTTCAGGTTTCTCACCAACCAGGAGGGGGAGGAGGGAGTACGGGCTCGAAAATGTTCAGATTTAATACACAGTGACAACTTGGCATTACCAGAGTACTAAACCAGGTGGTCTAAACCTGGGTTGTGCTGCTGTTGTCGTAGGTGGTCGTACAGTCGAGCCACTCCTCTCTGGGTTCATCAGATCGCCGTAGGCTGACCACCGATGAAGAGCTTTTGTGGATGCTTTGCAATATCTTATCAGTTGTACATCATCTGCTGCCCAGAGTTCGCGCCATGGTCTTCCTGGTTGAGTGATTTGTGACGTCCTCCACGCGTCTCATACCGGTCTCATTTGCGGGCCTCCTGCGTAGAACCCCATCTCAATGCGGTTATTTTAATGGGATTCCGGTGCGGGTCGGCGGTCTCGGCATTCCCCAGATCTCGAAAGCATGTCGTTGGATTATCCCCCAATCCAGCTCAAACGAATTTTCGGGACATCTATATATACATGCTTCAAAGTAAACAAGTCAACAAGGGGACGGGGACAGGATTCTAAAATAAAGTTCAGATATTGACTTCTCCTCCAGAGTGTCGCTGTGTTTTCATGCATTAGCGCACGACATTGCGTATATAGGAAAATAAAACAGTTGTGTTCGCTCGTGTGCTGCGTACAGACAATGGTTATAAAAACCACTGGTCGATTTTTATATTGCGGCAGTCGAAGTTAATCCTGGTGTCCTAATCTATCGATTTGAAATACGATATCAACTTTTAATAGTTGCACGGATGGATTCAGGCACCCGAAGTGCAGTAGTTTTGGAGAGCTCAGTTTTCATCAGAGTACCACCTTCATGTCGTGCATGAGGCACGTAGCTTGCTCTCGATGTATACTTTGTTCCTCATAAGCACCTAAAAAGTGACAAATGCGAATAGGACGATACAAATAGGGCATGTTTTGCATTTTGTCTCACTAAAATCGTGGAAAACCCATGTTGATAATGATTGCAACTGATATTAACATGTCTGCGACTGTGGAACATGTTCAATAAAGCGTTGTTCCGTTCAATAAAGTGCAAAGCGTAATCCCGACACTGGGGAAGTATTTCACGGAAAGGTGTCCGTGAAATTCGAGCTTCGCTGCATATACTTGCAATTCAGGGCATGCGATGTGTCGTAGGCCCCTGCTTTGCTCCACTGGAAATGCCACTGATTATAATAATGCGCTAGAACTTCAGCTCTGGTGCATAAATATGATGCGAGCTCATATGCGCATCTACGTATAAGACGATTCAGATGTATTTAAACATTGACGTCGACAATAGCGATACGGCTTAGTGTGGCACCAAATTTGATATCTGGAACCGGCATGGATGAAGAAAGCCGAGTAGAAATTCCAAATCGAGAGTTTGTTCCCTTATATTATTCTTATTACCGTACATCTTTATTTTAACGTACACGTATATAGCCAAAGTTTCTATGAATGAAGTTAGCAGTCGCCTATCAAACATCGCCTTCCATAAAAAGTAGCATGCCTAACCTAATATCAAAGCGTGACATGATTGAACAGCTATATCGGTGGTAGAATGTGTCGCACTAAAATCCATTGGGGGTCGTAATCCTCCATACACACACACGGGAACTAGGCAGGACCGAATATATACTGGAACCAACCGGAATACATTTACATCGTGGGCCTTTCCTACCATAGCTCGTTCTGGAGATGCTTTATTCTTTTGGTGCAGTTGCTTTGTGTTGTGGCCTTCGTTTATAGTCCTATAAGCAGGGGAACAGTCTGGATTTTCTTGGGGGGGGGCAAAAGAAATGCTACGAAACAGAGATCGATTTCGGTGTACTTAACGCGCCGAACATTTGTTTTTGCGCGGTGAAAATCGGGCCTCCCTCGGCTGCGCCTAGGCCCACAATAACGTATTTTCTGTACAAGCAAAGTGGCTTTAGTCCAAAATTTCAATAAAATCTTCAATTTGTTGAGACGTCATAGCCAATAATGCGTACCATTCGGTCTCGTTCTCAGTGCGAGGTGCTTTGGCTCTCCACTCCGCTGTGATGCAAATATGAAATATCTCCGAACTGTTCGAATTAGGAATCACCATCTAACAGGAAGATGTCAGTATCATATCCTATTCATATGAGTTACATCACTGACTTTTGCCATACCATTTCAAATCACATACGATATTTTTATACGCACTCGTCATGCGGGATTTTATCGGCTCACCTCTGACACCATAGCAGAAGTGAGGCATATATGTCGAAAATCCACCAATGAATCGATATTTGTCTTAGTGGCTGAATACTTTATTTAACATTTGCCCATGTTCGACTTAATTTATCTTCCCTAGTCAACAATTTTGAGAAGTAAGATTAACTGAATTGTCATCCCCTGCCCCCTCCCCTAGGTGGACCAGTGATGTCCAGCTTAATTGAAGTTGTGAGATGGTGTGATTTTAATTGCCCGCTCTGTTATTTTCGCACTTAAACCCTTTGGAGGCTTTCCTTTGAAAAAAAGGAATTCAGTTCCACGTCTACGGCCGGCACTTCTTTAGCAGTCGGTGCAGGGTCAGCTGGTATACGCGGCCCGTGTCCGCATTCCTGATAGCTTACTGAAAGAGTTGTTCAGTCAGCCAGTCAGAAATGTGTCCGCCTGCACGACCGTGATCGCCATGTTGCTTTTGTTCACAGACTGGGAACAAGAAAGAATCGGAGAAAGTAATCAAGAACCTTATCAAAGTAGTTGTTAAGGTGGGAATCCTAAACAAGAACGAACAGTTCGATCACGACGAGATGGTTCTGGCGGCGAAATTCCAGCGAAAGTTCCAGATGACCGCCATGACCATCATCAGCTTCCACCAGATCGACTTCAGCTACGATCGCAGCTTCATGGCGAAAAGCCTTCTTGACATGAAGATCATGCTTACTAAGCTCGTGCAACGGCATTTGACGGAAAAGACGTTATCGCGCATTGACCACGTGTTTGCGTTTCTTCGGGACCCTCAGTTCTTGGATGGAGTATTTGGCCGTAACTCTGAGCACAAGGAACTGCTCGATAAAATCACCAAGGACCTGAACACAATTCTAGAAGTGTCAGAAGATGATGCGGGCTAGAGAGGATACGTGACATTGTGGCTGTGATTCCGCTTGGCGTGTCTTACAACTCGTGTATGCTGCTTTAGTGTTTTGCTCACATCTTGTACAATGAATCTGCCTGGTCTTCAATGATACTTAATATGTATAGCTATAGTTCGCTTTCTTATCGATGCTGTTCCTCGTATGCATTTTAATGAAGTTGTGCACTCTACGTCGGTGAAGTGGTCGTCAATATAGCATGTATATATATGTATATATATATATATACATATATATATATATATATATATATATATATATATATATATATATATATATATATATATATATATATATTTATATATATATATATATATTCAGATTATATGTGCGTGTGTGTGTGTGTGTGCATCGATAACGTACGCACCGTTCGTTACTACACTTGAAATTACCACTTTGAAAAGCAACTTCGCCAATCTAGATCGAATAACTTTAACTGCAAAAAAAAGTCGTGCGGATAACTAGTCGGATTGAAGCACGAACTACGATATGGTGTACAGGTTTCGGTAAGTTTTAAATTATGTAATCCAACACCTTTAGATCACTTGCTTTTTTACCGGAAGTAACGGTAGTTATGCTAAATACAGCTCAATGTGTTATGCTTTGATATTATTCATAAATTCCACACGTATGCTCTCTTGTAGTGGGTATCAAACGTGACCATTTATAATACACCGCTGTTATTTCTGTTATTACGTCTCCTATGTAAATACCTCTCCATAGAATCAATGTGCCCTAAAGCCCCCACCTCTCCATAGGATATATGCATACCCTATGAGCCTGTGCAAATTGCCTACATGTCTTAGCAGACACTGAATATAATTAATATATATATATATATATATATATATATATATATATATATATATATATATATATATATATCAATGTACCAGCAAGTGAAACGGGAAGACGTGCTCCGTTGATAACAGTTAATAAGTAATATCTCGTAGCTAATGCAATTCCTTGTGTCTTCTGTGATGATATTTAGGTTTCGATATTGCGGACCTATGTAGTTCCATTTTAATATCTTGTTTTTCCACACGGTACCGTTCCGTAAGATCACGTACTTTTATCGTGAAATTTGATGCATCATGCTGTCTGAAGTGTTGTCCTGGAAAAACCGTCGTTCAGAAAAAGTGTCCATCGAAGCGGCATGCGGGGTCGGTCACACGAGCACATTGTGGCTCCAGAAAATCGCATCGAGATCCTAAATGAATTCATTCCGGAGCTCTCCAAAATATGTAGGGATTTAGAAAGATAAATGTCCAAGCCACGAAAATCGCTCTGGAGCCACAAACGTAGCACCACATGTCTTAAAAATTGCAAACGCCCCCCCGCCCCCCACCCACCAAAAACGTACCGGAACTCGATAAAATCGAGGCGGCACACAATATGGCGCCGCGGGCCGGGAAAAATCAGGCTTTACAAATTACAAATTACAAATTAATACAAAGAGATAACCAACAATCGCGTTGAGCCCAGAAACCTGGTGTTGGGACCCGGAACCACGCGTCTGGGCCCCAAAAGTCGCGCAGGGCCCCTTGAAATCGCACCAAAGCCGCCAAAATCGTACTGGGTCCCCACAAATATGCATCCGAATTCCCATATAAACAGCGGAACCCTAAGAGCACAACGGGAGGCCGAAAATGCACCAGGCACGTTAAAGTTCATGGAGTCTCGCAAAAAGCGGCAAGGCCTCGAGCATGCGTTGCAGCCATAAAATGCACCGGGAGCTCTAAAAAAATGCACCGGAAGCCCTCAAAGTACATCTGGGTCATAGGACCGCATGAGGGCCTCAAAAACAGGCCTGGGGCCAGCAAAAAAGCGACATGGTCCTAAAAAGAACAAAAGCCCGGGGACTCAATAAACACGTCGGGAGTCTTCGAAAACACTCCGGTTCCTAAACAATTGTACGTGCACAAGCAACAAAAGCAACAAACCCCAAAATGAGCCGAAGCCTCAAAAACGGACCGGGCCCATGACAAAAATTGGCTGGAGCCCTAAAACACATCCGTAGACGAAAAAACCAACTGGTACCAAAAAAAGAACACTAAGCCAGGGCCTCGGTTCGGTAGACAATCTGGGACCATATTTAGCCAAAGAGATGAGGTGCATCAAAGCGCAGCAAGTATCCGGATTTCTTACGCACCGGAAAATGTAGGAAGAAGAATACTAATAATCGAATTGAATCCATCGAATTTTCCCAGCGATCTCCCATACGAAGCAATCCATCGCGCCAAATATGGCGCAGGTTTATCATGTGACAGCAAGGAGCGAAACCTACGTTGGAGGCATAACAGAAACTGTAGCATCGCACAAAGTGTGACGAATGCGCAAGGCAGGTGTACACATGCACGAACGTTGGCGTAGTGGCGACCGGACGCTGTGAACTGGAATTCCTGATATGGGAAAATTTCACATTTTAAAAGTGATTGTACAGATGTAGCTTCAGCAGTGTGAGGTGGCTTATCAAGGGATACCAAAAGAAAAAACCCTTGAACATGGTGGGGGAGTTAGGGTTGAAATCCGGTGACTCAGAAACGATGGTGGTGGATTGGGCCACCTCCATAAGACAATGAAGTTGGTCACCAATAATTTTTTTTAATGGCCCCTTTGAAAAAAATAGTGGTTGAAACCTGGGGTGCGTGGGCCCCCTCAAAATCTGTTTGCCCCCTGACGTAAATCATACAAGGCAAACAAGGTACGCCACTGTCTAGAGCCACATATTTTACCGGACTTATCGAGTCTCTACATGACTTATTGAGGTCTTAATTAAATATCCGTCAGTCTTGGCGCATGTCGCTAGTATAGGAACGAAAGAAAATGACTTGCCCGACTGGTGAGGGGGGATAGTTCCGGTATACGTGGGGAACGGGCTAAGCTCGTCTTCCGGTGGGGACAGAGGCTCATCGAACGTGTAATCTGGGGGCAGCTCAGACACATTGCGACATCTTGCTCCCACGTAGCACCCGCTTCCAATTGACATAGGGTCACTGGGGTTGGGGGGGGGATGGGAGGGTCGACGGCCCCCACTCTCGAGAAGTTATCGTACGACCTTATCTGAATCACTTAAAATATCTGATCCCAGTCTCTGGGGACGTTAGAGAGGTTGCCTAAAAAGGGAACGCTTCCTAGATGCCTGAGGGAGGGGCTTCCAAACGTCGGGTGGGCTTGTCATGCGATTGTGGGACTGTCACAATGCTACCATATGACTGTTCTGATTTCTCCATATGATTCTATCCATCTCAATGGGATTTGGTTTTCCCTGTGGGACAATCCAGGCATTGATATGGGATCCCTATGTCCCATTGAGAATGGATTTCAATCCCATTGGATTTTCTTGTTACTAGGGACTTTCTGCCGCTGCCCGCCACTTTCTCTACCGCTGCCTGCCAGTTTTTGCCGTCGACGCTGCGAAAGTCGTGACTGCCGAGGAAAGATCCGGTCGGAATTCTGGCACGTGTGGACAGGCCTTAAATCTTGTTCACTGCACGGACGAAAAGAAGGCATGTGCTCCCCTTAGTCTGGGATATACCACAATTGAAGAGACGCAACGAGAGGACATTTAATTTATTAGCGCAGCACTTCAATCGAGAGGAGGTGAACACAAGGCAGTTGGAGATCGAATTGGAGCGAATATAGATTTCTGGGCTGACTGCGAGCGAGGAGCGAATCGGAGATCGGAATGAGTTTTCTCCGAACGGACCTTGTGGTGATGTAGGTGTGTTCCGGGAATGTTTTTTTTTGTTAATGCCTGGAAAAAAACTGGAAGGTTTAAAATAAAGACGCAAATCTAGTTTAGACAGAAGCTATGCGTTTTTGCCGGGTTGCATGGCAGATGCAACGAGTCCAGCTAATTAATGGTGCATTTGTGGATGAACGAACGGCCAGTTAGAAGAACGCGGCAAACAACTTAAAATGTTTCAATTTGTCTGCCGCCGACGTCGCCGACGTCGAACAATGCTGCTATATCATACTCTATATGGCCCATACATTGCGTGACGTTCTCCATTGATACTGTGACGACGAAGGCTGCGGACTTCGCCGACAGGGAGTTCTGCCTGAGTACTAAAGAGTACAACGGAATCTAGTGTTTTTTAGTTCCAGCCCTGGTGGTGCGTTTGGCGTCAGACGCAATGTTACTGCGGACAATTTATGAGACTCTGTCTCCATAAAATATGATGCGAAGTGCATTTATGAAAGTTAGCTTGCCTTCAGACGTCAATTTTATTGCCACTTGCAGTGACCTATTGCGCATATTGTTACTTTCCGTATGTCCTTTTTGAACTCTTTTCCACCATAGACGGCCGGCCGCCGGCCGCCTCCGCCCGTCCCCAACCGCCCGCCATTGATAACATGGCGCGGCGCGGGATTCCTATTCCCTGAATGTTAATGGGCCCCAACGCCAGTTGCAGGCAGATTTTCATATTTGAAACGATAGACGATGTGCCTGGCATGAGTTCCGCCACCATTAGAGTTGAGGCCGACAGATTTTGGCGAAATTGTTTAAGAACATTACGCTTATGGGCGTTGAAGGGAATAATGCATCTACAACCGTGAATTCTCCTACACCATTTTGGCGTGGCAGAGCCGATGTTGCTTAGTATTGTTGAAGGGTGGAACTTTACTTTCTATCGTGCCACCGCTCGGCGACCCTACGGATCCTCTAGGCAGCAACCGTCGACCCTTGACATGCATCGAGCCATGCCAGAATGTCAATAATGTCGCAAAGCTTCATGTCAAAAGGTAAAAAGTGACAGGGTTAGACATCTATAAAAGTAGTCGAGTATGGCATCAGAAGGCAGCGGATTTTATGCCGGTTTATTTAAGACCATTGGAATTTAATTCGGTAATGAAGAACATCTAATATACAATTTAAAGGAATATAATGCGATAATTCGAGATGCAAAATATAGAATTGAGTGCAAAAATGACTGTTACAAAACCATAAAAGTAGTCGAGTATGACATCATCAGGCAGCGGATTTTATGCCGGTTTATTTAAGACCATTGAAAATTAATTCCGTGATGTAGAACATCCGATATACAATAAAAAGTGATGCAATATGATAATTTGGGACACAAATTCTGGAATTCAGTGCAAAAGTGACAGGGTTAAATATCTAGAAGAACCGTGGTTAAACCATGGATAATGTACGGCGTACATTATCCATGGTTAAACCTTCATGGAAGTTATTCAAGATGATATAAAAATGTAGCACGTTCGATTTTCGTTTAGTTAAGAACATTGGAAATTGTCATGACGTCACACAGAAGATGTATGACACATGTTTATCACAAGATGTTGAGTGGCCAATGGGGTCTGAAAGCTACGATTTGGCCACCAGGGCGGCGCTGTACGCAACGGTCACCCGACGAGGAGGCGTCGGCCATCTTTGCTGTGCATTTTGCGTGGGGTTGCCGGGAGTCGGTGTTGGCATGTGGCTTTTATTAGGGTTGCAAGTCATTTAGGCCAAGGATTTCGGAAATATTGTGTTGAAGAAAGGTTGTTCATGGGTTACAGTGTGCCAGGAACTCGCCAATTATCGGACTCTGGCCACTAGCTTGGGTAGAACATACGCGTCTGAGCTGGCAAGTGCTTTGCTATTGACTGCACGTTACGGTGGTAGCTACTAGGCGCAATTATGGACTTGAATAGTAATAGGGATTTTTATGGGAGTTTCACAACACCTCAACTTTCAAGCTTATTAAGGGAAAGGCATGCATCCACAAAGGGCAGGAAGGAAGAGCTGGTCCAGTGGTAAGAGATCTCTACCCACCTACTGTTAAAAATGCATGTGCTGGCTTTTGGTGAGATTTGTTGGGTGAGTGTGGGGTGTGGGTGTTGTGTATGCATGGGTGCATGTGATATGTGCATCTGTGTGTGTGTTTGTGTGGGTGATTTTCCTTATTCTCTTTTTACTAACGACTCTAATCTGAATCAACAGGACTGAGATAAGGAAAGGGTAATGTTTTGTTATAATCAGGACCAACTTTTTGGCGTAATTTTTACCCGACAATAGGTACTTAAGGTAAGGTAAGGTAAGCAGCATGTGGGACCCACAAGAGATGTGGGCCCCTGGGAGTCAGTGCCCCAAGCAGTGCAGGCTCCCTGAGAGGTGGGTGTGGGCCCCTAATGGGGCCCATATGAACAACTACCTTGGTAAGGTACCTAGCTCTAGGTGACCAGATACCCACTGCCCAACCTAACCTGCAATGCAATTTTGGTGAAATTAATTTGACTGAACATAACTTATGGGTGGAACTCAAATTATTAGTTTAAAATTAAGTAGGCTAACAATCCAATCTTAGCATGTTAGGTATTAGCCATGACAAATTCCTGGCTATGGATTGGGGGGGGGGGGGTGAAGATTGGAGTCAATTTCTCACCCTTGATGTGGATTGGTGCATATTTTCACTGTGGGCTGATGTGCCCCAGTGAACCTTGTGCCATACTTTACAGTCTGGACAATAGATAGGTACTTACCTTGGTACCTAATGTGCCTAGGTACCTTACCAGTGCTTTCCTAAATGGTTCCCATAACGTCTTTTACAGAAAGGCAGTCAAACAATAGTTGTTTTTCAAATCAATTTTCTGCCTTCTTACCTTGCAGTCTGCTGGAAACCTGATAGATGGATCACGTTTATGGCAGCCGGGAACCGCACATACACCCATACTTCTGGCTTGCTTCTCCTAATTTCTAGCGCACTAATGGTAAATATTCCAGCAAACTAGACGTGTCTGAAGTACATTCAACATAATTAAATACGCGCAAACAACATACGCTGCTTACAAAATGTACAATAGGCTTTTTAAATATAAAGATTCTGCCCTCCCTAACCCACAAAACATAGCGCTTTAGGTTCGCCAAAGAAGGCTGGGTGACCATTGACTCTCAGCGCCATCTACATCTTTATCAACTTTCAGACCCCATTGCTCCCATTTCACTTTAAAAGCAAAGTGACAAGGTGAAATGATTTGCTAATAAAACGAACTACACATCATAAGAGAGCTTGTTTCAATGTTGTTCAAATTGGACCATTGGAAATTACTTGCACCTCGTCTAGAAACCAAAATATAGCATCAATCAAAGCAAGCCCACTCTGGTGGTGTTCCTTCACAAACCCACCACCAGAGCGGCGCCACCCGTATTATGTCCGCTTATGACGTCTTATGGTTGGCAGGAATGTGTGACATTTTTTGTCCAATATACCAGGATTTTTGTATGCAAGGTGACGTCACGTAAACATGCCAAATTTGTTTTAAACCTGTCTAAGCTTTCATCTGTGGCGCAGCGAAGACATCAGAATGCTTTCCGGGTCCCGTCCAGTACTGCGGACGCAAGGATTCTGCTGGAAATCTGCTGTGTCGTTGCCGCGCGTAGACTTGCTATTTTTTACGGCTCATCTCGGCGTAGATTGAATAGGCCAAGGTTCTAAGCATAGAATAGACACCTAGATCAGTGATCTCGGTGAAAGCGTAGAAACTGACGTGGGTACATAACATGAAGTATCAATCCCTAGGCTTGATCTATGTCTTGTTTGGAATTGTGCACTGTGTAAACGGATACAAAATTGTGTTTATGATACATGGCGTGATGGGAGACAGTGGTAGCCTGAAATTCCTCTCTGACTACATTAAGCAGGTGAGCTTATAGGTAGGTAGGTACCTAGGTACCTACCCAGTGTTAAAATAATGGTTGTTCATCAGGTGTGAGATTGAGATGTTGAAACAAGTATAGTAAGATGTAGAAATATGCCATGGAAGCATGCCAATTAATCATTTCAGTCCTTCAAGCTCCATTGTTATTATTGTGCTTTAAAGTGCTAACAAGACATGTTTTATTCTTTACACTTGATGCTGGTGGACATTATGCAATGATACCTACACAGCTTGTAAATATATTATTGTGTTAAAAGGTGTTCTGGGAATTTTTGGAATTTTATTTCAGAATACCACATTTATGAACATGATTCAGAAGATGCGACCAATCGTCCTAAGGGCTCGTGCTTACCTCTCAGTTGATCATAGTGATAATTTATATATTGTGCCATCTATGCTCCAATGCTGTTTTTGTGCCATAATTTATCCATCCCTCACCTGGCACTTCTCTGATGTGATTAAAGGGACATCAGCACTCCATGCAGTTCATTCAACTCTTCTTCACATTAAAAATGCTTAGTTTCCACTTCTATCACACATATTACACACCAATATTATTCCACAAGAATGCATATGGAAACAGAAGGTGGCACCAATTGGCACATGATTCACATGATGTCAGGATAATAATATTAGTCTTAGTTTAGTTTCAAGTATATTTGATTATATTAGGCTAGGCTAGGTTAGATTAGGTTAGGTTTTTCTACTTAATTATTATATCATTACAATTATGGGCTCCTGTATGCAAATGTAAGATATTCTGGCAGAGAATGGCAGCAGCATGTCCTGGTATGGTTCTGTTGTGGTGTTGTTTGGCATGTTTGCTTGTGTGAGATATCTGAGGAAAAAAGGCACAAACAAAGTATTTTAAGCATGAATTGTTGAATCAACTGCATGGAATGTTGAATTTCCCCTTAGTCACATCTGATAAAATTACTGTAAATTTTTCTTAAATGGTGTTTTAGGAATTCCTGGATTTTTTTTGGAATACTATGTTTATGAACGTGATTCGGAAGATGCAATCACTCGTTTTCTCCGTAAATGCTTACTTTTCAATTTGAACGATGACGTCATAGGCACGTCGGTATGGTATGATGACGTCATAGGCATGGGACTGAGGCTTCGATTGGCTAACGCTACAAACGTTCACATACCTTAATGAGATGGTCCCGGCTTTATCTAACCACAGATTAATAAAACACAACTTGCCACAGTTCCAGGCGGGTTCCGTCAAGAAAAGTTCCTTTGTAGTTGCTTGTGACGAACCCACACCTCTTCTCCTTCCTTCTGGCGACACGAAACGTCTCGGTGCACTCCCACCAATGCCTACTCTCCTGCAACCTGCAGGGCTTAGAACACTTGGGGCAGACAACTCCGGCAGGAAGAACTCGGTGGCGTCTAAGGAAGTCTAAGCTCGCTTGGTTGTCCTTATAGCAAAGTTTGATTATATCATATGGCACTGGATCACAACCTACACGCACCGAAGCCATTTTCGAACTGTTGACCTCAAAGTGACCCCTGTGACCCCAGTCTCATCTATCCTCAAGACTTCCAACAAATAGTATGATAATTCATAATTAGATAGGAAAATCTAACCTAACCTAACATAATACAATCTACTCTTATCTAAACTAATATAAACTCATATATTTTAATTTAAAAACACAACCGTAATGTTTATTGTGACGGACCGCCAAGTGATATTTTAAAGAGTTGGCTCTGCTCGGTCTCGTCGTCTTTCCTCACGACTTCCAACAAGCAGTATGATAATTAATAATTAAATAGGAAAACCTAACCTAACGTAATACAATCTACTCTTATCTAAACTAATATAAACTCATATATTATAATTTAAAAACAAGCGTAATATTTATCGTGACGTCATCCGTACATCACGGCTGCAAGCCGTGCTCCGCTTAGTTTTTTCGGTGTTGTGGTGAAGTAGTGGTGGTGTCATCTATGTGGCAAAGAGGTGGAAATTAAGCATTTTCGGCATGAAAAAGTGTTGAATCAACTGCGTGAAGTGTTGAATGTCCCTTTAATCACGTCTGAGAAGTGCCAGGTGAGGGATGGATAAATTATGCAACAAGCAACAGCAGTGTGGCATATATGGCGCATTATAGATATTATCGCTAAGATTAACCGAGACATAAGCATTTACAGAGAAAACAAATGATCGCATCTTCCGAATCACATTAATAAACATATTCCGGGACAAAAATCCGAAAATTCCCAAAACACCCTTTAAGACAGAAATACCAAAATTACTGCTTACATGGTATTCCAAAAAAATAAGGTAAAAAAATATCTTGTGGATTTGAGCAATCTGAATGACGTGCCTATGATGTCATCATTCAACTTGAAAAGTAAACACGAGCACCAAAAATGAGTGGTCACATCTTAAGTGGTCCGAGAAAATTATGGCTTACATGGTATTAAAAAAAAAGTACAAAAACCTCTTGTGGATTTGAGCAATCTTGTGATGAATTGGTGTTTAGGGGTGCGTTGACTGCAAAGGTCATTTTGCGCCCGATTTGAGCAATCTTAATGATGCACCTATGATGTCATCATTCAACTTGAAAAGTAAACACGAGCACCAAAAATGAGTGGTCACATCTTCTGAATCACATTCATAAACATACTATTCTGAAAAGAATCCTAAAACTCTAAAAACACCTTTTAAGACAAATTTACCCTTGTAAACCCACATGGGAATTCAAATGTGCATTTATACTGTGAATGAGATACTAGCATGTTGTATGTCAATTGACATATTTGCATTAGAGGAACCAACAGTTTTTACTTCATGTATACACTTTCCAAGTTAGCTGGTGCCTCTATGACTTGCTTCTAAGAATATTTCATGTATAAGTATCATGCATATGCTCACCATTAGAAATTGTGATGCACAATCATCTTGAAGCACCAGTGCTAAAATAATTGCTTTTTGTGTGGTATAAGATGTTGAAATGAGTACAGTCGGATGTCAAAATTGGCCATAGAAACGATGTTGCTTAACAAAATTTTTTAGTTATAACAGACTACCTTATAGGTAATCTTCTCACCTGGGATTGTGCTAAGAGATGATTGTGCATCACAATTCACAATGGTGAGTATAAGCATGAATCTCATCAACAAGATTCTATTGGAAATTAGATATGAAGACTTTATAAAGGCTCGTCGTGAAGCATGATGTCCATAATTCATTTTGAGAGATGTCGATTGAGTGCTCGGAAAGTGATAAGTTGTCCCCTATTTCACTAATAATTGATCACTGGTAACATCATTCCAGGTAGAGAGATCATCTATGATGATGTGTGTTTAGCAATGCCATCTGTTGATGCCATGGTATTGTAATTGCTATTGTTAGCATAGGTATCCTGATATTAGGTGTCCCCCAACATTAAATGAAAATATGCATTTATCAAAACACCTTTGGCTCAAAATTGAGTTTGAATAACTAAAACAGTGTCTTAAGTGGCATGCTTCCATGGCCAATTTGGACATCATACTGTACTCGTTTTGACATCTCACGCAGACACACATAATGATAAACTTATTTTAACACTGATGTGACAAGAAAATCCTGTTTGCTGCCAGACAGCCTTAAAGATGGCAAGTCACATGACTCCCCAAACCATTTCATTTGTTTCATCAAGCCATTTCAGTTGCCAAACCATCTCAAGTGCCATTTCCATCATTATACCAATATGGAAGAAAGGTTAATCAATTGGCCTTTTCTTAGCAAGAACTAGGTGTACTGTCATCTGTTGTATGATTTAGCTAGAGTAAGATAAGTTATAAAAGCTACATTTACGCTGGGGAAATACGGAGTCATACGATTACGATCAGACAATATGATATGCGATTCCTTAGATGAACATTTTGAAGTTGGCGCATGACGTTTGGCTCACTTTGCATTGCTTCTGGCATAAGGCCAAGTTCATACTTTAAGTGAATATCACCTTGGCCATTCGCAGGTTAAGTCTTTTGGTCTAGAAGCTGAGTCTAAAAGCTGTATGGATTGAATTCCATAGGCAAGTTTTTGTATTGCTGTGAGGTCTACAACCTCATCCCAATGGCAGCTTATTACGGCATCAATGCGAGCCTTCTGTCCGAAGTGGAATAATGTTCGTTTTTATTGCAGGCTCACCCGGGGACTGAACTACACAACATGAACCTATATTCTAACTTCTATAGCTTGGAACGCATGTGGACACAAGTGAAGGGCTTCAGAGCAGAAATGGAAAGCCTTCTGAAAAACAGGACCGCAGATATACATCTTATTGGTAAGCAGTCACAGCTAACCGTTTGGTTTTCATCAACGGCATCGAAGGTGGGGGTGGAGGGTGGGGGGTTCATCTCCCTCGCCCCAGACTTTCGGTGAATAAAGTGGTCTGATCATCTGTGGTCAAAACCAGTCAACACCCATATAATGCATATTCTTACATTGCTCTTAATCCCCACGCCCGACTATCCTCGTCATAGCCGCTAATTTCCCCTTACGGAAATTAAAGGGAACATTGATTGTGTTTTGAAAGTTTACTTTTAGTTGTATTTAAAGTCATAAAAAAGTCATAAAGTATTAAGGCTTAATAAGAGCCACAGGGGCCCATCTGGGTTAAGCCTATCTAGAAAAGGTACTAGAATGTACATACTCCCACCCCAATCAATCCCTTATCCCAAGTTCCTAGGAAGCTATATATCCCAGCCCATCTAACACCACTCACTTGCTACCGCCTAACACCCTCAATAATCACAAGCTCCTCCCATCACACCCATCGTGCCACCATAGACAACCTCATCAGCATCACATCCCGAAGGAAGGTGCCGAATCCACTGCTAGGCACATCCCACAGAAATTCATAAAGCGTTCAGACTTAATAAGAGACTCACTTGCTATTGCATAATACACTCAACAATTACAAACTCCTCCCATCATACCCATTGTGCTACCATAGACAATCTCATCAGTATCACATCCCGAAGGAAGGTGCTGAATCCACTGCTAGGTACACCCTATATAAAGTTATAAAGCATTTAGACTTAATAAGAGACTCACTTGCTATTTCATAACACAGTCAACAATTACAAACTCCTCCCAACTCCCACTCCTCCCTGTCGATCAACCTTCCCTGGAATACAGAAAAACAATCCCCCTATTCTTATAATGATTGTCTATGCCGTTTTTAAAGATGTTCAGTGTGTTGCTACTGACAATGGTTCCTGGCAGCTGGTTCCAGTGTTCTACTACCCTGTTGGTGAAGAAAGACTGCCTTAACCTTGTCCTGCTGTGATTAACTTTGATTTTGGATTGATGACCTCTAATTGCATCATTTCTGTTAAATTCAAACATTTCCCTGAGATATCCCTGTTCCTGACCATGAACAAATTTAAAAACCTCGATGAGATCTCCTCTCAGCCTTCTATATCTAAGTGAAAACATGTTCAATTTCTTCAGTCTTTCCTCATATTCCAGGTTGCCTATACCATTAACCATTTTTGTTGCCCTCTTTTGTACTCTCTCTAAAAGCCAACAATCTTTCTCATAACTAGGGGACCAAGCTTGGACACAGTATTTCAAATGTGGCCTGACATATGCACAGTAAAGCTTCCTGATGACCTCCTCACTTTTGTATGACACATTCCTCTTTATTGCCCCAAGCATTCTTAGTGCCTTCTTCCTGGCTTCTTTGGTCTGTTCTGATGCCCCCAATTTTGTGTTCAAAATAACACCTAAGTCCTTTTCCTGCTGAGTCACGGATAGTACTTGGCCACCCATCAAGTATGGAGCCTTCATATGCTGCCTACCTACATGCATGACTTTGCACTTATCAAAATTAAACTTCATTTGCCATTTTTCGGACCACTTCACTAGCTCGTCTAAGTCTTTCTGCAGCAAAACCTGCTCATTTTGCCCTGTTATTGCCCTAAAGATCTTCAAATCATCCGCAAATTTTAAAACCTTACTGCTTAGGCCACATTCAATGCTATTCACATATATAATGAACAATAGTGGCCCCAGTACCGACCCCTGGGGGACTCCACTAAGAACATTTTGCCATGATGACTTTGTACCATTTAGCATCACTCTCTGCTGTCTATCTGAAAGCCACAACTCTATCCATTTTAGAATGCTACCTGCAATACCATGGACCTGAAGCTGCATCATTAACCGTTTATGGGGTACCTTGTCAAAGGCCTTACTAAAGTCAAGATATGCTACATCAACCTGATTTCCCTGATCAAATTGTTCTGTAGCAAAATTCAAAAAGTCCAAGAGATTTGTGAGGCACGATCGCCCTTTTCTAAACCCATGTTGAGTATCTTGAATCAATCTGTTTCCTTCCAGAAAACTAACTATTCTATCCTTGATAATTGATTCGAGTACCTTGCAGACTAGGGATGTGAGGCTTACTGGCCTATAGTTTTCAACTTTCCCTCTTTCTCCTTTCTTGAAAATAGGAACTACATTTGCCCTTTTCCAATCTGTTGGAATTTCATTTTGCGAAACTGATCTACAAAATATTATACTAAGTGGAATTGCCACTTCCTTTTCAGCTTCCCGCAATACCCTAGCATAAATTCCATCGGGTCCTGCTGCCTTGTTTGTCTTTATTTTTCTGATATAATTGAAAACAATATCACCATCAATGAAATCAACATCGTGTATCTGATCACCTGTCACTGAACTGTGGTTCACGGTTGGCAGATTAGTCACATCCTCCACTGTAAACACTGATTTAAACTGCTTGCTCAGCTCCTCAACCATCTCACTATCCTCACTCAATATAGTCCCATTTACATCCAGTGGACCAATTGTGCTTGAAACTTTACTTAGCTTGTATAAACTAAAGAACTTTTTACTGTCCCCATTACAGTTCCTAGCCAAATCCAATTCTTTTGCTCGCTTTGCTGCTCTGATTTTCTGCTTCACAGCGTCTCTAGATTTTTTATACGACCTTAGATTTACGATATTTGAAGCCTCCTTAAATACTCTAAATGCACCTTTCTTAGCCTTAATTGCTTTCATCACATCTGGTGTAAGCCATGCTGGCTTTCCTACCCTTCTTTTGCGCCTTTGCTTTTGGGGGACATGTCTAATCTGAATTTCCCTCAAGTAGGATTTGAACTTTTCCCACATTTCACAGGCATTTAAATCAAAGAATTCTTCTTCCCATTTTATGGCACTTAAAGCCTCTCTCATGCAGGCAAAGTCTGCCCTGTTAAAATTTGGAATCTTTGCCAAATTATCCTTGATTGTCCCTGATTTGACTATTTATTTATCCCTTTCATGGGGGAAGGGCAGACATTCATGCCTGGTGTCCAGGCTTGGCTCGTGGCTTACGAACTCGAAAGACGCCACGGAAGCCACAATATTGAGCGGGGTGGTGGTGGTGAGGGTGGGGGGAGCGTGGTCTGGTAGGGACCGGAAGCCAGCCTTTTCTGTTAACCAGAAGATCCGCAGCAAAGCTTACTTTTAGTTTTATTTACTTATCCCTTTCATGGGGGAGGGGCAGACATTCATGCCTGGTGTCCGGGCCTGGCGTATGAACCCGAAAGACGCCACGGAAGCCACAATATTCAGCGGGGTTGGGGTGTGGGTGCGGGGAGGTCTGGCAGGGACCGAAAGCCAGCCTTTTTGTTAACCAGCAGATCCAGACTAATTATTTTGATGTATTGGAGAATAATGGGTATTGGGACCATCAGTTGTATTGTGTCATGTATATCGGAAGAGTACAAGGACCATTCCCTAGCATGTTTCCACTTCCGAGTGTCCTCAGGAAGAGAGGAAGCTGCGACTGCCTAGCGCTTAGAAACTAGGCGTTCTATTCCAATGAGGAAAGCAAGTGTTTTGCTTGCTTTTTATGGACCTGGGGAGTTGGACATAGACACAGCTGCTGGAATGTGACGGTTAAAAATGGGCAGAATGATGGAGTGGATGCGCACTTGAAGGTTGTTGTTGTTTTGTTTGATTTCTGTTTTTGCTGTGGGTTTGATTTCCGTTTGTTGGCGTAAATGCAGACATTATGCATATGCCTAATTTCATGTTTCCATTATATGAAAATAAAATGCAACAAATCAGTATATGATGATAGAGTTGCACTCCCCTGACGTTATTAGTTTGAAGATCTCAAACTTCGGGGTTTGTTTTCTGAGTATTTTGTTCGTAGATAAGCATAAGTGTAAGTCCATGCGATCAGGTGTGCGTGGGGTCGTGTTTGAATGATACGATATGTGGCATTGCATTTCGCGTTGGGATCGGATATATTGTATTCTTAACAGCGAATCAACTTCAGTTTAATACTTCAAACTTATGTTTAATGTATCTTGCCTCGAAGTTGTCACATCTAAGAATGTCACGAGGTGGACGACCAAATGTGAAGCTCGATCACATGTCAGCAGTTCGAGGCACATATTAAGCGACAGTGGGGAATGTTTATCCGCCAAGCCCGCTGCCACGGACGCAGCCCTGGGTTGGGTGACGCAGCCTTGCCAGTTCCGTCATGGCGCCTTGACGTCAGTCCGGCAGCGTGTTCCGCTGCGGCGTGGTATGCGACTGTGACGCGGGTGCCGACCGTGCCACAGGCTACTCCCAGGGCGGCCTGGTCGCCAGGGGAATTGTCGAGGACTGGGACAACCACAACATCAGCACGTTCATCTCGCTCAGCTCACCGCAGGCCGGCCAGTTCGGAGGTACCACCGCCACCAGTCTCTGTCTAGTGTGGCGTGGTGTGTAGTGTAGGGTACTGTATTGTAGGGTAGTGTAGCGTTGTTTGGTGTGGTGTGGCATAACATGGTGTTCAGTGTTTCCTGTGGAGTGTGAAGAAGTATAATTGGGTGTGGTGGTGTTGTCATGTGCTAGGGTTTAACGTGGTGTGATTGCTATGAAGCTTGGCGTGGCAAAGCACATTGTAATTAATGGTATTTCCTTGACGTGCACTTCCCTCCTCACCCGGCCGAATATTCAGTGGGATTGCTTAGTAGGAATCTTGTCACCAAAGCAATGCCTGTCTGAGTCCTGGCCGGGCGTGTTTTCCGGAATGATGATCCCAGGGCCCTATGACTCCATACTCACGACCGGACTTCTTTCCGCCCGAGGCCAGGTCGGGTCATACGAACACTCAGCCGCTTATACGGCGTTTCATTATGTGACGCAGTGTGGTGTGGCATGCGTCAGTCGTGTGTGGGGCAGGGTGCATGCCGACCACAGGAAGAAGACCTTACCTTGCTGTTCGGGTATGTGCAATTTTCGTCTGCATGGCTAAAACCGATTAAAATACATGCACTCATCATTTTGTATGTTAACTTCACCTCTGCATGAGAACTGCCCTTGGGCAGAGGGGCGTAGTTTTACAATGTATGCAATATATTCATGCAAATTATATAATAATGCATACAATACATACATAACTACAATGTATGCAAGGTGCTGCATGACCTCTGTAGTCGATGTGCCCCTAAACCCTAGTAGCTAACTAACTAACTTTACAATGTATACAACAACGAGTTAGCTTTCTCCATTTCATCGCCGGTAGCGGCACGGTAAGGACAAGTTGTGTCCGTGCCGCAGCTGAGGTCAGCTGTTCGCCAGCTGGCGTAAGCCACGCAGCGCGGTATGTTGGCCGCCGTATGTGGGTCCAAGGTCGAGCGGTGTTGAACTGTGACCGGACGGTGGTGCTGCGGCCCGCACCGCCACCACATCCCCCGCGGGCCGACTCACACCAGCTGACCTGGCTATGGCCGCGTCCTGCGTAGAGCATTTAACGCGATGTCCACTGGGCAGTCGGTATGCATTAACCCGAACCGAGGCGCATCAACATGAACCAACCCTGGCCTAGAACAGCCAGCAGCCTGTGTCCGGTGTGGGGCTTCTCAGCTGCTCCATCCCGATCCCGCACGGCCGTCGACGTTCTGTTGATGTGGGGATCGACACCCCGTGTGCTCTGATCAGCCCTCTCCGCCTCATTCCCTGCTCTGTTGGGCGCGCTGATCCGGCTCAAGCGCCTATCACGAAATGTCTGTAATCTCGGGTCACGCGATGGTTGGCTGTCTGCACACCCAACAGCCCCGATAATTGATCAGTCAACGTGCGGCAAGTCTGTAACATGCATAGGTTGGTCACCGGTTCGATTATCCCGTTGTAGACGGTGTGTCTCTCCCCGGCGCGCTAGCCAACCTCCGACCTGTAGTGGGCACGAGTTGGATGACGGCCTACCGGGTGACGTTCTGTGTTGCGGTGCAAGCGCCGTCCAACTATACGGACCGCTGCTAACCGGGCTGCTGTCGCGATATCGCTGCAGACGGCTTCCTACACCTGGTGTTCCCGGGTGTGGTGCGAAACGAGGCCTATCGGCTCTTCTACAACCGTTTCGGCCAGGCCACCTCTATCGCAAACTACTGGAATGATCCGCACGAGCAGGAGGAGTACGTCCGCTATAGCCAGTACCTGGCGCCCATCACTAACCAGGTGAGCAGTGGTTCATCCACTTCAACCAGTACCTGGTGTCCACTAATCAGATGGGCAGTGATTCATCCGCTTCAGCCAGTACCTGACGCTCATTACTAACTATGTGGGCTTTGTTTTGTTGGTTTCAAGAGCTTCCATCACTAACCGGGTTTGGAGATGATTAAGTAGTTCCTTACTTCTTGATTGTAGTTCTGATGTAACAAATTTGATGCATTCAGATTCAGGTTCAGATTTTCGCATTCAGATGTTAATGCTGCACATATATTTTGTTGAAGAAAAATGCGTCTGCCAATGTGTACGCTTGATAAGGAATGCATCCGACATATGTGCATACTAGATAAAGAATGCATCTTGCAAGTGTGGATACCAGACAGCATCTTCCAAAAGCAGGTGGAGACGAGGTTTTGGTGTGTGAAAATCAACAATAACAGGATATTTCGGCATTGGATTATGGCCAGTCGGTGTAGCCCTTCGAGTTTGGCTCCGTTGTATGCTTAGCTGGTCTAGCTTCCTGTTGGCGGGCACCCGATCGCCCATGGACCATCGCAGTACCCGTCTGCTGACCTCATCGGTCTGGCTGATGAACGCTGTCGTCCCGCAGGCGGCCACAAATGACTCGAAGAGGTACAGGCGTAACCTGACGCGTCTGAAGCGGCTGGTGCTGATCGGAGGGCCTGACGATGGTGTCATCACCCCCTGGCAGAGCAGGTGAGGAATGCGGGTGTAATCACATCGCCCCCTTCTCCTCCTGGCAGAGTATGTTCACCACCGATTAACAGAGCGGGTCGGGATGTGGATGTAGTCACATCACCCTCTCCCCTCTAGCCGGGCTGCTGAGGAGTTCGACTGCAGCTGACTGGGGGACGTTCGTCCCTTGGCAGAGTAGGGGAGAGGCAGGCAGAGCCACTATGACGTTATGACTGGAGACGGGCCCGGACATGTGTTGTCGGGTCATCGTCTGTAGGGGAAAATTGGAGCCCTGTCCTCGATTGTTTACGGCATGGGAGCAACTGGAACATCACCCACTATCTTCCTGACTTGCGGAGCCGAAGTTTCGGCTCCATTGATTGACTTCCGTGAGGTGTGTCAAGATAGCACTGAAATGAAAGCATGTCACCAGGCTGCTGGTGTTCGATGTCAGAATATGGGCAATTTGATCATAGATTGGTCAGCAAGTGTGCGAATGTGAGTGGCGACGCCGTGCCTTGTATGCAGGTACTGTGAGTGGTACACCATGCCTTGCATGCAGCTACTGTGAGTGGCGACACAGTGCGAGCACAACTAGATTATGTTTGCTCAGCGTACGTGCAGACCAATGGGTGGACATCCACCTGCAATTTTGCGTTGGCTGTCAAAGTAGAAGTGCTTCTAAGTAGTTGAGAGTAGTCGTTACATCTATATTACAGCTACATGCAAGGAGAGGGTAAGACCTTGTGCATCATCATCCCCCAGTGGAGCTATGTGCAACTGATTTTGCGGACACCGTTGTTTAAGTAGGACACAATTGATCGATGCATTTGTTCCGGCGTTCATGGTGGTCCGACTCATCAATGAAGCGATGCCTGGTGTCTATCTTAGACCGGTGTGCGGTGAATGTCACGTTTGGCGCCTTAGATCCACCGTTCACTGCCGTCTTCACTGGTGTGCCGGTGCGGTGTTTGGCGTCAGCGCCTGCCAGTTCGCCTCTGATCCTGTGCTGCCTGGGACACTGAGTGGGCATTGTGGACACGTGCCGTGTTGGTGGCATGCTTCTGCTGGGCTTTCTATCTTCCGATATTGCGCACTGTCACCAGTGTATCTACCTTGTCAGTGTCGCGTATTGATGGGACCACACGCGTAAATTGAACCGACCTCCCCTTCTTCAGAAATTCTGTGCTCTTTTCATTTATTTCAACGCCCTGGATAGGCCATGGTAGCGGATGAGGCTCCTTCAAGGGTCCCCATCAAATCGATACATCACCGGCGACTGTGTTTGATGCCTTCGTGGATGTGTCGGCCGGACACTGGACAGACCCTTGATGGCCCCAGCTGAGTAGTTTCAGTAGTGTTCAAGCCAGGCAGAGTTGCAGACTTTGTCGGCAGGGTGGCTAAGGCAGGCTAAAACCATGGCTTCAATTCACCGGACAAACGAGTTTTGTCAGCAATGTGAAAAGTTAGGAAACCTCAATTTTACCCATGTGCTTTGGCAAACAGAAGTTGTGTAGGGTTTGCAAAAAAAAACGCTGACGGTCTGGCAAAATTAGTTTTGTCCGTCTATTTACCAACCCTGAGACGCGTGAGAAAACTGTGTGATTGTGTATTGGATCGGGGAGCACCCAGGACTGGGATGTGTGATTTTCGGCTGGGGCCAGGCGCACCTGGGCATGGGCTGTGCGATTTTTGCCTGGGTCTGGGTGCACCTGGGCCTGGACTACCTGATTTTGCACTAGGTCGGGGTGCATATGAGCCTGGGTTTTGCGATTTTGGGGCTGGCTCCGGGTGCACCTGGGCCTGGGCTGTGTGATTTTGGGCTGGTTCCGGGTGTATCTGGGCCTGGGCTGCTATCCTGCCCAAAGTGTGTGAGCATGGATTTTCAGCAGGGCGAATTCCCCGATGGAAATTATCTGCTCATAATAGGATTTGACGTATAGCAAAGTTTAACGTTAAACGTTTCTTCTTTGTGTGATAACGGGTGAACATGTGTTTCGCTGGCACAGGGGGAAGTAACTGGGAAGGGTCGTAATAAGGAGCTACTGAGCTGGCTCCATACTGAGCTATTAAGTTGATCACCAAGCTCCGACGCCGTCCCGAGCCGGCCACGTGCGACTCTGACCGTCTCGGACGCCGGCAGCCAACTGGGGTTCTACGACACCAACCTGACGGTGGTGCCGCTGCGTCAGCGACGCGGCTACCGCACCGACAGCGTCGGCTTCAAGACGCTCGACAAGAGGAAGGCGCTGCACACGCACACGTTCGCCGGCATCCAGCACCTCACCTGGCACCACAACATCAGCGTCATCAGGCAGGCCATCCTGCCGTACCTCGACTGATGCAGCAAGTTGTCTGTCGGCCTGGCTGTCAGCCTGTCGGCTGGGTGTCGGCTGGCTGTCTGCTGTTGACCTGACTGTCTGCTGTCGACCTGACTGTCGGTCTGGCTGTCGGCTGTCGACCTGACTGTCGGCTGTCGGCCTGACTGTCGGTTGGCTGTCTGCTGTTGGCCTGACTGTCGGCTGGCTGTCGGCCTAGCTGTCGCCCTCACTGTCGGCTGGCTGTCGTCCTGTCTGTCGGATGTCGGCTGGTTGTCGGCCATCGGCTGCCGGCTATTGGCTGTCGACCTGGTTGTCAGCTGTTGGATGTCCACCTGGCTGTCGGCCTGGCTGGGTCGTAGCCTGCGATTTATTGACGCAGACCAACCCTACCCGTGAAGAACCCTTCTGCGGATGTCCAGTGAACGTCACTTCACATTGCCACCCGGATATTAGTGCCGCTGTATTGCAGACCAGTGCCGCCATCTGTAAGATATCCATGTACTGCGAGACATCTGGTTACCCGGCCGGGTCAGTTATCCAAAAGACGGGCTCAATTTAGTCTGGTCTCCAATTGTATATTGCACTATCAGGGTAACTGTAGGGGCATTACTGGACCCGCGTCAAAGTCCAAACAATTACCTGAGGCGAGGAATTATGTCTTGTATGGGTGGCTCTGTAAGGGTACCATGTGCATGAGTAGAGTGCCTCCTCGGGCTGGCACAGATACCGTGTCATACACTAGTGTTTGAGATTAGTCGATATGCAATGCAGGCATAAGATGTCAACTCAACTTATGTGAGTATATTATATAGGGCACTATATTTTCATGAGTGGTCTTTCATGAAATGCAATGATTGACGTGATATCAATGCTATTCAATGCCAACACCTCTTTCCATGGTTCTATTTGTCCCACCTTAAGATTGTTTATATTGTACTGTGTTAGGTTGAGCCGTTTCAAGTATTTATATGGACACAGGTGCACATTGTATTTACAGGTGCAATATTCTGACGTCTTCCCTGACATTTACTGTGTTAGGTGATCTCGATCTCTCCTGAAATACCAACACTTCAATGTGGAATCTTAGTTGTCCCGTCGTAACAATTTTGTTATTTGTCTGCTTAGGCTCATCCATACAAT
Source organism: Ashinkailepas kermadecensis (assembly GCA_034440615.1). Classification (NCBI taxonomy): domain Eukaryota; kingdom Metazoa; phylum Arthropoda; class Thecostraca; family Neolepadidae; genus Ashinkailepas; species Ashinkailepas kermadecensis. The sequence goes on from JAOTOM010004276.1 coordinate 230,572, forward strand.
GCATTTATGCATGCAAGGTGTGCGTTGTATAGGGTATAGGAAATCCTGCCCACTCAGAGACCTGCGAATAGTCACTGTTAGCGTTCTCAAGCCGATGATCGTCACGCCTGTTCTCGCGCTGCGAACGTTCGCACGCGGCGTGTTAACAACAGGTATGTGCAATTAATGCGTCATGTGTTCATTGTGATAGTATCGACTTGCATCCACTATGCTAGGGTGGCTTTGTTTGTCCTTATTTCTCACACAGGTACTGCTTAATCGATCACTGCACTGTAAGTGTTCCTGTGCGGGTTCTTTGTGCTCAATGTTGCCGATTTCACGTGTGCACTCAACCCGTGTCATTGCTAATGTCAGGCTTCTGAGCATGCACTGTTCAGCGAGTGGTATGCACCAGCGTGCAAGGTACACATGTTGTACCCTGCACGTGGGTCAACAAATGTTTGAGACAGAGAAACGTGCAGATCGGTTTTTCGGTGCAACGGCCTTTTATTATACACGGACGAAATGTGCGATTTTCTGGCGGGTCAATTGAGCCTCCCGCTGTTTCGATGCCAATTTAATGCGATGTCTGTTTCCAGACGGTTCATGACTGGTCAGATATGTGGACAATATACCGGGCGGGTGTAGATGGGCAGGTCTGCATGGGAGCGTGTTGCAGCCGTGAAGCTGATGGCGCTCGTGTCGCGTTGTTGGGCCTTCTGCAACAAGGTCACAACGACGCCCGAGCTGGTGGAGGCCCGCCTACAATAGGAATAAGCGACACGCACGAGGATAGCCAATTAACTTCCCGACAGCACTGCTCTCTGGGCGTGGGATTATGTGCTGGAAGCTTGAAGTAAAAAAAAGGTTATCACCAATCGCGTTAATCGGTGGCGTTGAACGCGTTTAAGGCTAGTTCATGCCCAATGTGTAGAGCAAGCCAATTTGTTTTTATCACCCTAAGTAATGAAAAATAAATTAAAAACCCTAAGAAATGGAAACAAGAAATGTATACACATGATACAGAAATACAAATATAGCATATTCAAACAGTGTTATTACTAAATAATGTAATGGAACCCCAACATACGTTCTCATTTCTTATATCCCAATTTGTTTACTTCGGAGGTTCTTCCGACCATTTACATGAAGATGAAACCCTTTAGACAAATAATTGTGTTGCAAGTGGAAATGTTTTCCCTGGGTCATAGCTATGACCTTACCTCACTGAAATATAATTGCTTTCTTTTTGGAAGAATGCCCAAAGTGTAGCATACCTTGTGGGTACCAATCATCACAGCCATGTTACACAGTCTTGGCCATGCAAACCACAGAGGGTCATGCTTGCCCATTGTCTGGTCTGCTGTTCCAATTGAGGATTCCAGTGATGATGATATAATGGCTCACAACCAGGAACATCCCATTGAGGTATGTGAAATTTGTCCAGCTCCAACTATGCAAAACCCCTTAATAACAGCTTCTCTGGCTTTGAAGGGCAATGGGAAGATAGCCTGTTACCAACTGCAGAGCTTACCATTTTTAATGTGGTGGGGTAAATTTGCAGTTTAAGGTAACTTCTGACTTCTTGGAATTTATTTTTATAATGCAATGTTTATGAATGTGGTGAACATGATATGAGGACTTATTTCCTCTGCAAATGTGTACTTTTCAGTTTGAAAGCAGAATAACACCAAAAAGGGGCTTCAAGTTGAGTAATATGGCATAAAATGTAAAGTTCACAACCAAGAAAAAATGATGGAACATAACCTAATGTAACCTAGCCTAACGTTCCATGTAAGAAACCAACCAGGCCGTTGTCATCCCATGCCTTCCTGCGTGTCGCCTCGAATGGTACAAATGACGTCATCTGGGGTACACCTTTTGGGCCGTTTTATTGGTTTGATGTACATTAAAATACAAATATTTTAAATTGAACTCACTTTTTAAATCTCTTAATATCGCGTCTATGGCTTTAGAATCTTGTTTAGCTGTTATTTTATCAGTTTCAGTTAGGCTGCGAATTATACGACCACCATTACGAAAGGCAGCATTTTAGGGGCACGGTTTTTCTCAAATTCCTAGATGACGCAGTTGAGTCATAAATGGCGCAGTTGTTTACATATCTATCTCGTAGGTATTATGTATAGTATCACACGTCTTGTTTGCTGTCACAGCGTTTTGGTTGCAGTTGTATTGTATTGTGTTGTGTCGTGGTTTATATTATGTGTAGTTGCACTGTTAGCTGTAGCCTATTGCTGTAGTTAATTAGTAATGGAAATTGAGGTGTGTTCTATATTAAGTTTATACCCAATATGCTGATTCCGCTAATCCGGTAAATTCGCAGTTGAAGGTAGTTTCTGGTTTCATGCAATTTTTGTATAATCAATCTTATGAATGTGCTGAGCATGATGTGACCACTTATTTCTTCTGTAAATGCATACTTTTCAGTTGGGATACAGCATATCACCCAAAAAGGGGCTTGGAATTGGGTAATATAGCATAAAAAGTAATGTTCCAAATCAATAAAAAATGCAACATAACCTACCCTAACCTAGCCTAACCATCCATGCAAGAAAGCGAATTGTTGTTGTAAAAGTGGAAAATTTCCAAGGATTTTTTTGCTCGAAAAAAATGTTCAAGTTAAAAAACCTAACCTAAGCTAGCCTGAACTGTTTTTTAAGGAAAAACTTTTTGCATAAATCCCCCACAAAAATGAACATATTTATCACTTACAACGAAACCCTAACCTATACTATCTTAACCAAACCCAAAACCCCTTTGTAGGCTTCATGGAGATAATATGTGCGTAAAATGCGTCCAGTGATATCATTTTCACTGCAAATTTGAAATATGATCAACAGTTTTATGCATGGCACTGAGAAAAAATAATAATTGTGAAATTGCATCAGTTATCCAAGCCATCCCCAGTTCAGGATTGGTTTTCAGTTCAGTGTTTTGGTGGAACCTTCACCTGATCTACCATTCAAGAAAGACAACTAAATGAGGGTATGTGTTGCTGAACTTATTAAATTAACACATCTAACTGTATGAATGTCAGGTTCCAGGTGAATAGCAATGGACTGTGTGTGTGCTGTAGCAACATGCAAGATGTGGGAAGAAAAATCTGGAAAGAAGAGAGATTGTCAATCAAAATGCTTCAGTTTCCAAGAGATGGAAATACCTGTAAGTCTTGGCTGACAAAGTGAAATGAGCTGATAGAGTTCATCCAACCAACTTATTAATTTGTTCCGACCACTTTACCTCTGATGATTATGATCCTGGCTACCTGATGCAGCTGAAGCTGATACCACAACAGCAACACCTGCCTCTCCTGAAGCCTGGTGCCATCCCATGAATTAACCTGCCTACCAGGTTTGGATGGTATGAAGTGCTGAATCATGCATGTCTGGTGTGCTTGCTTCATTTTGGAGCATCTTATCCTTGTATAGCTAAATGAAGAACCAATTAAACTAGTTTGACACTTCAATTCACATTATGAATACAGCACGACCACCTTCAGCAAACTGGGACTGGAGCGTGACGGCCTTGCCTTCGTTGCCGGCTCCGTCGCCTACAAAATGAGGCGTGTCAATACAGCGCTTGGCTGTCCGACGTCTTAAGCACCCGAGACGCTCCTGGCCGCTGTGTCCAGCTTACCACCATCAGTCGCGGCCGGCTCTACCTGCCACAGACCTGGTGGATGGCGGTGGTAGGCCAGTTTAATTCTTATTTCTGCTCCATCATAGGCCCAGCCTGTACCGGCGAGGACGACATCGTGAGACGCCTAGTAGACTTCATCAGCAGCCGGCAGCCGAGGCTAGATGTCCGTGTGCACGGAGGCTGACTCGAGTTGGGCTGCATGTGCGCATGGGCTGGTTGCGCTAGAACTCTGCTCGGCAGAGCGCAGAGAGGCGAACAGCTAGGCCGGTGTGCCAGGATGTTACCAGCCAGCGATAGGATGTCACCCTCACACTGCCGGTCATCTGTCACCGTCTCTGCTGTGTATCGTGTCGTGTCGCCCGGTTCTGCTCTTTTTCTCCGTGTCTGCTGTTGCCGCCGTGACCAGGGGCGGACTGGCGGCGCCCCTTGTGCTGCCCGTCCTGGCGGCACTTGGCACTGCTCTCGTGTCGCCCGGTCCTGTCGTTTTTCAGCGTGTTAGCGTGTTTTGCTGTTGGGACTGTGACCATTGGCCGGTTGGCGGCGCTCCCTGTGCCGGCTCGTCCTGGCGGCACTTGGCACTGCTGTCATATATCCCGGTCCCTCTGTCCTGTCGGCGTGTTTTGCTGCTGCCGCTGTGACCAGGGACAGACTAGTGGCGCTCCCTATGCCGGCCCGTCCTGACGGCACTTGGCACTACTCTCAGTTCTGGTACTGCTATGGGCGGGTGTGGCGTATGCCACTTCACTTTTGCTGACATTTATTAATGTGGCCTATCAGCATTCATTGGAAGGAACGATATGCAAAGTCCCTTTCCTCCACGAACTTTGATTGCGATCCCCCATTCGTGCTCTGAACCGGAGCCAGCACAGAAGCCGACTAGGTCGACCACGCCGACGTGTGTTTTGGAATGGGCCAGATATAATCCTGAATGCATTGCTAGAAAATGCCACCAACACATGCCTGACCGCTTTTGGTGCCCCGTGTTTCCAGTCCGTCCGCAGAATGTAGAGTGGAATTGTATATACTTTTGGTAGGGGTTCAGCCCCCTTTAAGACTGGCGTGAGCCCCCCACAATTATTTCAGGTTTTTGTTATCATGTGGCACTAATGGGGTTTCTCGACTGAATGTCTTCTTGTTACCTTTATGCATTGCGTCCTCCCAATCATTTTCTGGAAGTTCCGCCTCTGCTGCTGAGCTGGCACGGAGGCTCACAGATTCCCCAATAAAATGGAGTTTCTGGCTTTCATGCGCTCCCTATGGTCCTGTGGACGTGGGAAAAAACAATTGTCCCCTTCCTAGTCCCCTAAATCAGGGGCACTGTCACATACAGAGGGGGATGGAAAGATATTTTCGGTCAATTACTTTTCACATGCAACACCATAAGCCCAATGCAAAATTTGATGCAGATTGGGGGACTTGCCCCCCACCTGGTCCCATCATAAAGGCGCCCACGCTTCAGATACGTCCTTGCTGCATCTCGCCGCGGGAAGATGTTAATTCTCTGACGTATTTGACCTGCCTACATCCTATCATATTGACTTAACCTTTGAGGGCTCATTCAGGCATAATATGCATATGAAAGGTATTGGAGATCCTTTCCAGAACTACGATGCTCTAAGTTTTGCACATACACCTCTTAACCCCTCATTTTCTCTCCCGTAATCTACATACGTTGCATGTCTTCGGCAGCGTGTTAGCGGCTGGGCTTATGTTAAGTGTGTACCCATGATAACGTCATTTAAGGGCCTGCACAGAAAGCTGCGCAGTAGGGATGACGCCACCTGGTATATATCGCCTTGAGTGCATGTATATTCCAAAAAATTAAGGTACAAGAACTGCATGTGTATTTCCGCAATCGTAACAATGCGCCTATGATGCCATCGTTCAACTTGAAAAGTAAGCACGAGCACAGAAAACAAGTAGTCGCATCTTCTGAATCACATTCATAGTATTCTGAGAAGGAAAAAATCCAAAGAATCCAAAACCCCTTTGAAAACAAATTTACCCTTGTAAACCCACATGGGAATTAAAATGTGCATTTATACTGTGCATGAGATACTAGCATGTTGTGTGTCAAGTTATATATTTGCATTAAAGAAACCAACAATTTTTACTTCAGGTATACAATGCATTTTCCAAGTTAGCTGGTATCATGTCATGTTAATAATTCTGCTGAAAGCAGTCTGAATCATTCAAATTGTTCTTCAATGTGACACGTGACATAGGGTGGAATATACCACTTTTGGAGCACTGAATAGGCATTCTTTCCAAGGAAGTATGACTAATGTGCTTGTTGGTGTGTGCTTATGAAGTCTCTATGACTTGTTTCTAAGAGTATTTCATGTATAAGTAGCATGCATATGCTTACCATTACAGATTGTGATGCACAATCATCTTGAAACACCAGTGTTAAAATAATTGTTTTTTGTTTGGTGAGTATGGTGAAATGAGTTTAGTAGAATTTGAGTATTGAGTATGTCAAAATTGGCCACAGAAATGATGTTGCTTAACAAAAGCTTATTAGTTATAACAAACCACTGCATAGGTAACCTTCTCACCTGGGATTGTGCTAAGAGATGACTGTGCATCACAATCCACAATGGTGAGTATAAGCATGAATATCATCAACAATATTCTGTCAGAAATTTTATATGAAGAGTTCATAAAGGCTCATCATCAAGCATGATGTCCATTATTCATTTTGAGGGATAGAAGTAGCTGTATGAGGTCTAGAAGTTGAGTCTAGAAGCTGTATGAAATGAATTCAATAGGCAAGTTTTTTTCTTGCCATGAGGTCTACAACATCCTCCCAATGGTAGGTTATCACAGCATCAACACGAGCCTTCTGTCCAAAGTGGAATAATGTTCGTTTGTATTACAGGCTCACCCAGGGACTGAACTACACAACATGAACCTGTATCCTAACTATGCTAACAAGTGGACACAGGGGCTCAGAGCAGAAATGGAAACCCTTCGAAAAAAAGGACCCCAAAAAAAAATCTTTTTGGAAAAGAGGGGGGGGGTTCCCCCCCCCCCCCCCCCCACTAAATAAAAATAATTTATTATTTTAATTAAAAAAAAAAAAAACCACCCAAAAAAAAAAAATATATATTATTTTTAACCCCCACCCCCCCCCCCCCCCCCCTAAACCCATTATTTTCATTTTAAAAAAAAAAAAAAAAAAAAAAAAAAAATTTTAAATATTTTTTTTATTTTTTTTTTTTTTTTTTTTTTATTAAAAATTTAAAAATTTTATATCAATTTTCCCTAGAAAGAGCCAAGCCAAAAGGTTGGGTGTACGCCTTTTGTTAACGATCAACTAATTTGATTATTGAGAATAATGCATATAATGAAAGAAACCATAATGTTTCACTTGTGTCTAGGAAGAGGAAGCTGTGAGTTAGCTTAGAAACTAGATTGTATTCCAATAAGGAAAGCAAGTGTTTTGCTTACTTTTTATGGACCTGGGGAGTGGGTACAGCTGCTGGAAGGTCACGGTTAAAATTGGGCAGAATGATGGAGTGGATGCACGCTTGATGGTTGTTGTCTTGTTTGCTTTGTGTTTTTGCTGTGGGTTTGATTTCCTTTGTTGGCTTAAATACAGACATTATGCATATGCCTAATTTCAAGTTTCCATTATAGGAAAATTAAATGCAACGTGTCAGTATATGAAGATAGAGTTGCACTCCCCTGACGTTATTAGTTTGAAGATCTCAAACTTCGGGGTTTGTTTTCTGAGAATTTTGTTCGTAGATAAGCATAAGTGCAAGTCCATGCGATCAGGTGTGCGTAGGGTCCTGGTTGAAAGATACGATATGTGGCATTGCATTTCGCGTTGGGATCGGATATATTGTATTCTTAACAGCGAATGAAACTCAGTTTAATACTTTAAACTTATATTTCATGTATTTTGCCTAGAAGCTGTCACATCTAAGAGTGTTACGAGGTGGACGACCAAACGTGAAGGTCGATCACATGTCAGCACTTCAAGGCACATATTAACCGACAGTGAGAATGTTTAGCCGCCAAGCCCGCTGCCACGGACGCAGCCCCGGGTTGGATGACGCAGCCCTGGGTTGGGTGACGCAGCCCTGGGCTGGGCGACGCAGCCCTGGGCTCGGCGACGCAGCCCTGGGCTCGGCGACGCAGCCCTGGGCTGGGCGACGCAGCCCTGGGCTGGGTGACGCAGCCCTGGTTTGGGTGACGCAGCCCCGGGTTGGGTGACGCAGCCCCGGGTTGGGTGACGCAGCCCTGGGTTGGGTGACGCAGCCCTGCCAGTTCCGTCATGGTGTAACGTTCAGCCTTGCCATGTCGCGTCAGGCACGTCACGCCGCGCCCTTCTGTACCCCGGCACGCTGCCGAATGCGAGGTATCGATTTTGCCACCTCGTCTCCAATCTCGCGCACGCACTTCCCGGCCCAAACGGCCGCTTCGGCTCTTTGACTGTTATTGTCAATTATTGTTTCAATCTCGCGTACGCTGCAAACCTTTCGCATAGCCTGAATTTATGATACTGTTGTGCCACCTCGGCCCACTGCCTGTAATAGCCTATTATTGTTTAATCACGCGTACGCTGCAAACCTTTCGCATCACCTGAATGTATGGTACTGTTGTGCCCCCTCGACCCATTGACTATGCTTGTTTAAATCTCACGCGCGCTCCAAACCTTTCGCAACTCCTGAATTTATGGTACTGTTGTGCCGCCTCGGCTTATTGACTATACTTGCGGCCCATTATTGCCAGTGATATATTGTTAATCTCGCGCGCGCTGCAAACCTCTCGTACGCTTCGCCTGAACTTATGGATGACACCAATTGGCCATTATCCGAGCCTGCACCGCCAGCCGACTTCAATTATCTAACCGACCAATCCCAGGCTCTGTTCCCCGCTACGCAGCGTTCCTGCAACATGTGCGCACAACGGCGCGAGCCGTATATATAGAGGGCCCCCGTCGAACGTAGGGGAGGTAAGCTTAGGAAGGCAAGCTGAGAGCACCTCCGGGAGCAAGCCGTCTTACACTCGCTCTCGTGACGATAGACTCTGGACAGTGTTGTTGTGAGTGTTGTGTTGTGTTGCCGTGAGTTCTTACCGCGTTCCTCTGAGTCGGCCGACACGCTATCAAGTATAGCGCAGCCACCATGGGACCTGTGAGTTGCATCTGGTTGGATCTAGACTATCAGCACGGCGCAGGGTGTATTGTTTGTTTGACGCATTGAATGGACTATAAAGACATTCTACCATCTGGCCCGTCTATCGAGTGGAGGCGAATCATCGACTTGGCCTCCGGTACGTCATCGGTGGATCGAGGACGACTGGACGCTAGACGATATCTGCACCGCACCTAAATTCACAGGTAGCACGTCGCCGACTAGAAGAGCAGACGCGGGGCTGTCTACGGAAAATAGCGAACAGTTACAATGTGCCGTGACCCGGATCAGCAAACAACAATAGCACAACAACAACACATCAACGACGACAAGCAACCCAAGACGTGGCTGCCATCAACATCTTGCGGATCCCCATACAGCCGGTAGAAGAACAAGGCAAGTGGGTGAGTGCAGCAGACATTGACTATTATACCCACAGTGCCTGTTTGTGTTGGGACATATTAAAACCGGTTCTGCAGTTCCGCGAACGTTTTGAAAATATTAGCGCCAGCCTCTGCCAATATCACATTAACTATTGGGTGGAGCGCTTGAAGAGTGCAAAGCATACGCGTCCTTGCCACGCAAACCCAAGAGCAAACTGTTGTCGGCTGTGCGGCAACTGTCACTGGTGTGGATGCGATCTGGTAACCACATCAACCATCAAATTTCACCGGTGCAGCTGCTACACCTGCTTAAGCCGCTGCTGCGGGTCCTTCAACCTCGCTGTGGGTCGCCAATTCTGTGGTGAACTACACGAGGAAGCCCGTGTTCAGCAGCCACAGTCCTTTGGACAGTGTGCACTAACTCCTGGCACCGCCAATTGGCCAAGAACTACAGCTACAGACAGCAACGAGCCGACGTCATCATCAGCTTAGTTTCCGGCCGTATACCTACTCCAACTGACAGCAGAAGTACCACCAGGCAGCACTGCGACACGACCGACAGCAACGTCAACGAGCAGGACAAGGACAACGAGATAAACCTCACACCAGGTACAAAACATCCAGGTCTCTTGCAAGTGCTTCTTTAATCTGTGTTCGTTTTTCCATCGGGAAATGGTCTTAACTGAATGCATCAAGTTTGTCCTCGTCTTTTGACGCTGTTTCTTCGTCGAGTTCGGTATTTTCGTACGTTGTGGCAATATTTGAATCGTTTCCATCAAAAGGTGTTGCTATACCAAGCACTTGGCCAGCTTTGAAATGCATGAAACGGCCTGTTTCATTGACCACAATCCACGGTATTTGTCTCTGTCTGGATAGTTTGACCAGCGCATTCGGAAGGAGTACGCCTGGTTCATTGTTAAAGCACGGTGATGTCGGTAATGGTAACATTACGAAATTTTAACCTGGTCTCTTTTTCTTTGCAATGAAACATTTCACCTGCACTTCCGAATGTGGGAAAACTCTGACGTTCTTCACTAATCTGACGAGACTAATTTCTTCCTTTTGGTTCTCTTCCTTCTGTTTCAGAGGAAAGACCATCTTGACAATAGTCAACGTTTGTGTTTCAAAGTCAAGCTGAGCTTTTCGCTCGGTCAAGAAACAAATGCCAAGTATCATATCGTGGCCTAGTTTCGGTATTACAAAGAAGATGTGATACATCCGAATCTTCCCTAACATGATTCGAATTTTCACGGTTTTTGTGACTTTCAGTGGGTGACCGGATGCAGAAATAAGTGAGATTTTCGTTGCTATATCGAACGGTTTGATTAAATTTGCATCACATATGTCCCAAAAATTCCTCATTTACCAGCGAGAATTGTGCGCCCGTGTCCAGTAATGTCCGAAATGGCTGGGTACCTTTGCAAATATCAACAAGGGGACACTTCTCACTTATTTGATGTATAGCTGCTTGCTGTTCCGTCGGTGCTGTACAGTTGTTTTTCTTCTCTGTTGGGTTGGTGTGAGGCCGCACTAGTTTTCCGGCTGACGAGTTGCTTGTGTGTTGCCGAACTTCTTCCGGCACATTCGATGGACGTGTCCGATGTTGCCGCAGTAGTAACAGATAGGTCTGTTATCTTGCGTCCATCGGTACGGTAGACGTTCCTGTGGGCCCGTGTTCATTCTTATGGATGGCTTGTGGGCGTGATTCAACGGAGTGGTTCGGTATTGCGTACGGTACTTTTGCTCATATTGGAATTCTTGCTGGGGAACAACTCGAGTGGGCGGTGGCGGGGGTTGCTGTACATGCATATTGATCGTGAGCACTTTCAAGACCTCAGTAAGTTCTTTCAATTCTGATGGCTGTTCCTGTTTTGCTTTTACAGCGCTTATATCCATCGGCTCACCTTGTTCAGTATTCTTCTCTTTAAAGTCTATCCGCCGGATGACACGGTACTCACGCTGGGCGATTTCAAGGGCGCTTGCCATGTTGGCTGGTTCCCTGCGGATTAGTGAGTTCCGGATCCGACCGCCAGTCACACCATCTACGAATGAGCGAATTAGTATTTCTTGTATCTGTGTCGGGAGGGCGTCAACGTCTTGTCCGTATGCTTCAATTGCCAAGTCATTTAGTCGGTCGCGGAAGTGTTCCAGGGTTCTCATTTGTGCGTTGTGCAATACGTCGTAACTTGTCGTGTACACCGTAAGGATCTCGCAGTCTGTCATACTCAGTCACCATCGCTTCCCGCAGTTGAGGCCATGTTTTGCAATTTGTTATATAGTGCCAATAACGGCGTCGTGCTGCACGACTCGTGCACCACCTAAAAGTAGCTGAGAGGCAGCCCAAAGAGTCAGCTCACGATCACCATGGCTGATTTGAAAAATTTCCTCCATTGTTTCCAACCATTGATTCAAACCAGTCACAGATTGTCCGTCAAACTTTTTACCCTGGTCCAACATGGTGTTTACTCTCAGTCTATCTGTAAATTTTTCGAGAACATGTCCACCCAAAGAGGCTCCAATGTTTGCCCCTAGAGCCGAGAGTCCCTCATAAGTAACTGATTCCTGAGGTTTATAAGGGGGCGGGGAGGTATGTAACGGTTAGCCTTGCCATGTCGCGTCAGGCACGTCACGCCGCGCGCTTCTGTACCCCGGCACGCTGCCGAATGCGAGATATCGATTTTGCGACCTGGGCTCCAAATCGCGCACGCACTCCCCAACCCAAACGGCCGCTTCGGCTCTTTGACTGTTATTGGCAATTATTGTTTCAATCTCGCGTACGCTGCAAACCTTTCGCATCGCCTCAATTTATGGTACTGTTGTGCCGCCTCGACCCATTGTCTGTGCTTGTTTAAATCTCACGCGCGCTCCAAACCTTTCGCATCTCCTGAATGTATGGTACTGTTGTGCCGCCTCGGCTTATTGACTATACTTGCGGCCCATTATTGCCAGTGATATATTGTTAATCTCGCGCGCGCTCCAAACCTCTCGTACGCTTCGCCTGAATTTATGGATGACACCAATTGGCCATTATCCGAGCCTGCACCGCCAGCCGACTTCAATTATCTAACCGACCAATCCCAGGCTCTGTTCCCCGCTACGCAGCGTTCCTGCAACATGTGCGCACAACGGCGCGAGCCGTATATATAGAGGGCCCCCGTCGAACGTGGGGGAGGTAAGCTTAGGAAGGCAAGCTGAGAGCACCTCCGGGAGCGAGCCGTCTTACACTCGCTCTCGTGACGATAAACTCTGGACAGTGTTGTTGTGAGTGTTGTGTTGTGTTGCCGTGAGTTTCTACCGTGTTCCTCTGAGTCGGCCGACACGCTATCAAGTATAGCGCAACCACCATAAGACCTGTGAGTTACATCTGGTTGGATCTAGACTATCAGCACGGCGCAAGGTGTATTGTTTCTTTGACTCATTGAATGGACTATAAACACATTCTACCATCTGGCCCGTCTATCGAGTGGAGGCGAATCATCGACTTGGCCTCCGGCACGTCATCGGTGAGAAACATCGAGGACGACTGGACGCCAGACGATATCTGCACCGCACCTAAATTCACAGGTAGCACGTCGCCGACTAGAAGAACAGACGCGGGGCTGTCCACGGAAAATAGCGGACAGTTACAATGGCGCCTTGACGTCAGTCCGGCAGCGTGTTCCGCTGCGGCGTGGTATGCGGCTCTGACGCGGGTGCCGACCGTGCCACAGGCTACTCCCAGGGCGGCCTGGTCGCCAGGGGAATTGTCGAGGACTGGGACAACCACAACATCAGCACGTTCATCTCGCTCAGCTCACCGCAGGCCGGCTATTTCGGAGGTACCACCGCCACCAGTCTCTGTCTAGTGTGGCGCGGTGTGTAGGGTAGTGTAGTGTGGTTTGGTGTGGTGTGGCATAACATTATGTTCAGTGTTGTGGCGGAGTGTGGTGTGGCATGCTTCAGTCGTGTGTGGAGGCAGGGTGCATGCCGACCACAGGAAGAAGACCATACTTTGCTGTTGGAGTATGTGAAATGTGCGTCTTCAGGGCTCCGACCGATTAAAATACATGCAGGTGATGTACTCATCATTTTGTATGTGAATGTCATCTCTATGCATGACAACCGCCCATGGGCAGAGGGACGTAGTGTTACAATGTATACATTACATTCGTACAAATTACATAATAATGCACACAATACATACATAATTACCATGTATATAAGGGCGCTGCATGACCTCTGTAGTCGATGCGCCCCTAAATTCCCAGTAGTCGATGCCCGAACTAACTTTACAATGTAAACAACAACGAGTTGGCTTTCTCCATTTGATCGCCGGTAGCGGCACGGTAAGGACAAGTTGTGCCCGTGCCGCAGCTGAGGTCAGCTGTTCGCCAGCTGTCGGAAGCCACGCAGCGCGGTATGTTGGCCGCTGTATGTGGGTCCAAGGTCGAGCGATGTTGAACTGTGACCGGACGGTGGCGCTAGACCCGCACCTACCCACATCCTCCGCGGGCCACCTCGCGCCAGCTGACCTGGCTATGGCCGCGTCCTGCATAGATCATTTAACGTCATGTCCACTGGGCAGTCGGTATACATTAACCCGAACCGAGGCGCATCAACATAAACCAACCTTTGCCTAGAACAGCCAGCAGCCTGTGCCCGGTGTGGGGCTTCTCAGCTGCTCCATCTCGAGCACGCACGGTCGTCGACGTTCTGTCGATGTGGGGATCAACAACCTGTGCTCTAATCAGTCCCCTCCGCCTAATTCCCTGCTCTGTTTGGCAGGGTGGGAATTATGGCACTTCTTCAGATATTTTATTTCTGAAAACTTTTTTGTACCCCGGGTTCATACCGGATATGATGGGCTTCACATGCACTCCGACACAGATAACAATAAAAACAAACACAGAACGACACACACAAAAACGCTTCTTATTCCACTTACGGTTACCACTCAAACTAACCACTTTCGTATCAGCCAGAAGCCGGACCACAGTCTCACACACTTTTCTCAATCTCAACCACCGGAAACGCAGACGACAACGCGTCAACAGTGCTGCAGCCTGTGCATTGAGTACAATGTTCTCCGGTTACTCCGACTCTGGAGCCACGACTCCGAAAACCTGCGTTCACGCCACCCATATAGTGGGAAATTTTGACAGTTTTAAGAGACGTCCTCCGGAGTCACGGAGGCCGTCGATCAAAATCGGCTGCTTTAGTGTTTGCTGTTCTGAGATATGTCTGTCAACCAATCGATGCAAGATATTTTTATTTGACGTTATAACCATGATCAACTTTGAACACCTTGTTAACAGTCATGCTGCAAACACAAGACCTTGACTGATCATTTGCGTTGCGCACCGCTATCACGAGTTGCGGGCACGAGTTGGGTGACGGTCTACGGGATGACGTTCTGTGTTGCGGTGCAAGCGCCGTCCAACTATACGGACCGCTGCTAACCGGGCTGCTGTCGCGATATCGCTGCAGACGGCCTCCTACACCTGGTGTTTCCGGGTGTGGTGCGAAACGAGGCCTATCGGCTCTTCTACAACCGTTTCGGCCAGGTCACCTCTGTCTCCAACTACTGGAATGATCCGCACGAGCAGGAGGAGTACGTCCGCTATAGCCAGTACCTGGCGCCCATCACTAACCAGGTGAGCAGTGGTTCATCCACTTCAGCCAGTATCTGACGCCCATTAATAACTATATGGGCTTTGTTTAGTTGGTTTCAAGAGCATCTGGCTTCCATCACTAACCGGGTTTGCAGGTGATTGAGTAGTTCCTTGCTTCTTGATTGTAGTTCTGATTTGACAAAATGGACGCATTCAGATTCAGGTTCAGATTTTCGCAGTCAGATGTTAATTCTGCACATATATTTTGTTGAAGAAAAATGCGTCTGCCAGATGTGTACATTCGATAAAGAATGCATCCGACAGATGTGCATACTAGATAAAGAATGCATCTTGCATGTGTGGATTCCAGACAGAATCTTCCAAAAACAGGTGGAGACGAGGTTTTGGTGTGTGAAAGTCAACAATAACAAGATATTTCATGCAGTGGTTTATGGCCAGTTGGTGTAGCCCTCCGTGTTTGGCTCCGTTGTATGCTTAGCTGGTCTAGCTCCCTGCTGGCGGGCACCGATCGCCCGTGGACCATCGCAGTGCCCGTCTGCCGACCTCATCGGTCTGGCTGGTGAACGCTGTCGTCCCGCAGGCGGCCACAAATGACTCGAAGAGGTACAGGCGTAACCTGACACGTCTGAAGCGGCTGGTGCTGATCGGAGGGCCTGACGATGGTGTCATCATCCCCTGGCAGAGCAGGTGAGGAATGCGTGTGTAATCACATCGCCCCCTTCTCCTCATGGCAGAGTATGTCCACCACCGCTTGGCAGAGCGGGCTGGGGGTGTGGATCTAGTCACATCACCCTCTCCCCTCTAGCAGGACTGGTGAGGAGTTCGACTGTAGCTGACTGGGGGCGTTCGTCCCTTGGCAGAGTAGGTGAGAGGCAGCCCAGGTGACACAGGCCCTTGGTGGCTCCCAGACGAGTAGTTGCCGAGTAGTTCCCAGCCGAGGTGTTCAAGCCAGGCAGAGTTAGTTACAGACTTTGTCCACATGGTGACTAAGGGAGGCTAAGACCATGGTTTCAACCCACCGGGCAAACGAGTTTTATCCGCATTGTGAAAAGTTAGCAAACCTTCATTTTGCCCATGTGCTTGCACAAACGGAACTTGTGCAAGGTTTGCAAGAAAACGTCATCGGTCAGGCAGAATGAGTTTTATCCGTATATTTACGAACCCTGAGGCGCGTGAGAAAGCTCTATGTGATTTTTTTGTATTGGGTACGGGTACACCTGGGCCTGGACCGTGTGATTTTGGACCAGGTCTGGGTACACCTGGGCCTGGGCTGCGCGATTTGGAGCTGGGTCCGGGTGCACCGTGGCCTGGGCTGTGTGATTTTGGGCTGGGTCCGGGTGCACCGTGGCCTTGGGCTGTATAATTTTGGGCTGGGTCCGGGTGCACCTTGACCTGGGCTGTATGATTTTGGGCTGGGTCCGGGTGCACCTGGGCCTGGGCTGTGTGATTTTGGACCAGGTCTGGGTGCACCTGGACCTGGGCCGCGTGATTTTGGGCTGGGTCCGAGTGCACCTTGACCTGGGCTGTGTGATTTTGGGCTGGGTCCGGGTGCACCTGGGCTGGGCTGCCATCCTGCCCAAAGTTCATGAGCATGGATTCTGAGCAGGGCGAATTCTACGAGGGGAATTACGTGTTCACAATAGGATTTGACACAGCAAAGTTGTGTGTGAGGGCGGGTGAAGATATGTTTCGCTGGCGCAGGGGGAAGCAACGGGGAAGGGTTGTGATAAGGAGCTACTGAGCTGGATCCCTACTGAGCTACTGAGCTGATCACCGGGCTCCGACGCAGGACGAGTAGTCTAGGGGTAAGTTGCCCGTCTCACAATCGAAAGATTGTGGGTTCGAGTCTCACCTGTCGCTACTCTTCGCCCGCGACCAATCGGCGTGAGAGATTGGAGACGCTACATGACTCAACGGTCGACGTGTCGTAAAACCAATAACCACCACCACCGGGCTCCGACGCCGTGCCGAGCCGGCCACGTGCGACTCTGACCGCCTCCGACGCCGGCAGCCAGCTGGGGTTCTACGACGCCAACCTGACGGTGGTGCCGCTGCGTCAGCGACGTGGCTACCGCACCGACAGCGTCGGCCTCAAGACGCTCGACAAGAGGAAGGCGCTGCACATGCACACGTTCGCCGGCGTCCAGCACATCACCTGGCACCACAACATCAGCGTCATCAGGCAGGCCATCCTGCCGTACCTCGACTGATGCAGCAGGTTGTCTGTCGGCCTGGCTGTCAGCCTGTCAGCTGGGTGTCGGCTGGCTGTCTGCTGTCGACCTGACTGTTGTCTGTCGGCTGGCTGTTGGCTGTCGGCCTGACTGACGGCTGGCTGTCGACCTGACTGTCGGCTGTCGTCCTGACTGACGGCTGGCTGTCGGCCTGTCTGTCGGCCATCGACTGCCGGCTATTGGCTGTCGACCTGGTTGTCGGCTGTTGGATGTCAGCCTGACTGTCGGCGGGCTGTCTGCTGTCCGCCTGACTGTCGGCTGGCTGTCGGCCTAGCTGTTGAATGTCGGTCTGGCTGTCGGCTGTTGGGTGTCGGCCTGGCTGTCGGCTGGCTTTAGATTGGCTATCGGCCTGGCTGGGTCGTAGCCTGCGATTCATTGACGCAGACCAACCCTACCCGTGAAGAACCCTACTCCTGCGGATGTCCAGTGAACGTCACTTCACATTGCCACCTGGATATTAGTGCCGCTGTATTGCAGACCAGTGCCGCCATCTGTAAGATGTTGATGTACTGCGGAACATTTGGTTACCCGGCCAGATCAGTTATCCAAAAGACGGGCTCAATTTAGTCTGGTCTCCAATTGTATATTGCACTATCAGGGTAACGGTAGGGGCATTACTGGACCCGCGTGAAAGTCCAAACAATTATCTGAGGCGAGGAATTATGTCTAGTATGGGTGGCTCTGTAAGGGTACCATGTGCATCAGTAGAGTGCCTCCTCGGGCTGGCACAGATACCGTGTCATACACTAGTGCTTGAGATTAGTCGATATGCAATGCAGGCATAAGATGTCAACTCAACTTATGCGAGTATATTATATAGGGCATTATATTTGTATGAGTGGTCTTTCATGAAATGCAATGATTGAGGTGATGTCAGTGATATTCAATGCCAACACCTCTTTCCAGGGTTCTATTTGTCCCACCTTAAGATTGTTTCTATTGTACTGTGTTAGCTTGAACCGTTTCAAGTATTTATATGGACACAAGTGCATATTGTGTTTACAGGTGCAATATTCCGACGTCTTCCGTGGCATTTACTGTGTTAGGTGATCTCGATCTCCCATGAAATCCCAACAGTTCAGTGTGGAATCTCAGTTGTCCCGTCGCAACAATTTTGTTATTTGTCTGCTTAGGTCCATCCATACTATGTTTTTATGCATGTAAGGTGTGCATTGTATAGGGTATAGGAAATCCTGCCCACTCAGAGACCTGCCAATAGTCACTGTTAACGTTCTCAAGCCGATGGTCGTCACGCCTGTTCTCGCGCCGCGAACGTTCGCACGCGGCGTGTTAACAACAGGTATGTGTAATTTATGCGTCACGTGTTCATTGTCGTAGCATTGACATGCATCCACTATGATAGGGTCGCTTTGTTCGTCCTTATTTCTCACACAGGTACTGCTTAATCGATCACTGCACTGTAAGTGTTCCTGTGCGGGTTCTTTGTGCTCAATGTTGCCGATTTCACGTGTGCACTCAACCCGTGTCATTGCTAATGTCAGGCTTCTGAGCATGCACTGTTCAGCGAGTGGTATGCACCAGCGTGCAAGGTACACATGTTGTACCCTGCACGTGGGTCAACAAATGTTTGAGACAGAGAAACGTGCAGATCTCTGTTTTTCGGTGCACCGGCCCTTTTGTTATACAGGGACGAAAGGCCTGACGAAAGGCAACAAGAAGGCCTGACTAGTCATAACGTCGCCCGAGCTGGTGGAGGCCCGCCTGCTATAGGAATAAGCGGCAGGCACGAGGATAGCCGATTAACTTCCCGACAGCACTGCTCTCTGCGCGTGAGATTATGTGCTGGTAGCTAGAAGTTAAAAAAAAACGTTTATCATCAATCGCGTGAATCGTTGACGTTAAACGCGTTTAAGGCTAGTTCATGCCCAAAGCGTAGAGTATGCTAATTTGTTTTTATCACTCTAAGTATCTCCGTGTTCGCCAATCATGTGTATCTCGTTACGATGCGTAAATGGTGCACGACGAGATACCGCGACCGTGCCTCAGCCCCACTTTGTGACGAACTCTCGCCGCAACAAGCTTATAATTGTGCTACAGGCAGAAGCAGCTCTTCAACACCATGGCAGGGCATCGACAATTAATTGCTGCCTTTTGTAATCTGGGGTGATTTACTTTTATTCTGTGATATTTATTCTCTCAAATGTCGACTGTCGGTCTATTTGGTACCAACATTTCACATCTACACACCGAGCTGCCAAGCTAACGCGACAGGGCGATAGGGCGGGACTACGCCGATATTGACGGTTTGCTCTAACAAACTGCTGTTCAAATGGAACAGCTGCAATCTCGAGACGTATCGTGGATGTTGTCTCCCACTGCTCTAATGGCTCTGACCTCCGTAATTCTTCTCCGTCCAACTGATTGGGTATCCGTTCGATAGAGACCTCGCCAGTAAATCCCCTGGAGCCTCGATCGGACTCTCGGGGGGTAAAAAAAAGCCTCCGGTGGCCGCCGACCAACTGAAACTGCAGCGAATCGGTTGCCAGCAGGCAACATCATTACTTGTTAAAAAGAGTGGCAGGTCCCCTGCAAAAGTGAAACTACTTTGTCTTCCATTGCCTTTGCTTGGGCCGAAAACGAGTACGGTGGTCGGCCGGCGACCAACATCCAGCAGCATTTCTAGTTGGCAGTGAAAGGCTATGGGAATGTCGTCGTATCATTATTCGAGGTTGCGATTAGAATGCCAACACTAAAGTGCGATGTATTTTTATGTTTAGAAAGCGGGGATTTTGGGCGCTGTGATGTTCGCATAATATACGGTCGTTGACCGTTTGTGGGGATGGTGGGACTGAGCCTTTTATCCTTGCAGACGCTGCTTCCAGCCACGTTCCCAATTTATGGCCTGAAATATTCCATGTCGATTCAAGGTACTGCGGTGGTGTTGGACCGGTTCATCGTCGGTATTTCCTGTTATATCATCGTCGGTAATATCCTGTTCATCGTCGGTTATATACTGTTTCACCACGGTCATGCCTGCGAATTAATGTTGAATGTCCTTGCACATACTGTACAGCAGTGCCCGCTTATATCGGACTGAGAACAGCCTTCTGCATAAGCCTTCTGCATAAGCCTGCATAAGCCTTCTGCATTGTGTTAGGTTTTCACCGAGCCTTGCCTCCTATGTGGTATGTTTTATTATTCTAGGTACTGGATATCAGTTTCGTCACAGTGGTTAAGTATCTCCATGGGGCCGCCTTTCGGCTCCTAAGGGGTGATCGCACCTTTGTCCTCTGGATTCATTCCCTCTGGAATAATAGTCAACTTTTCCTTGGCGCTTCTAACAAGCCGTTCTAGTACTCACTATAGTGGCGTTTGTGTCGATATTTTCCGACACAGTGCCTATTTTCACACAAGGAGAGGGCTGTGCCCAGTCAGGAAATATGCTGGTCGTTCGAGTCAGAAAGGTATTAAGCCAATCGACTTGACCAGCTTAAGAAACAGACTTGCGCTTGGTTTTACATGTGCCAGGCGAAACAAACTCCCGTGAGACACAGGCAATTGTTCCCAATTTCCTGCTTCGTATGCTATTAACGGTAACATGCTGTGTCGCGGTCCTTTTTGTCTCGCAGCCTTTCGGCTCAGTTTATTTCCCATACAATCGCTCAGCGTAACACCCTCCATCAGACTGACGCCAGTCGCGCAATCCCCGGTCTCGAGGCATTCAAGTCACGTGGCTTGAGTGACGTAGCCAGGTGATTTCCAACTGGCCGTGACACTTAGTCGGTGCCGGCTGGACTAGCACTGGCTAAATTCCTCACTAAGACCCTTTCTTGGAGCAAAATGTACTCACACTTCAGTGGGATTATTATTGTGAAGGCGACTAAACGGAATAATAAAAGATCATGTCTAACCCTGAGTGAAGAAATTAGGACCTGAAATCAGCGGTCCTCCAACATGTTAACAGCAGGGCCGTGCCCCTACTCCCTCTCATGACCGGCCCCCTCCCCTTAGTGAAGTAACATGTTCCATTGCTTAAGCATTACTGCGTAGGGTGGGGCGAGGGCTCTAAACGCTAGTATTTGACCATATTGTAGTCAATTGCAGCGGCCATGAGCCCAGTCTTCTTAGACAAAGCCCTGCTCGAAATGCTGTATCAAGTTATTACGGTCCCAAAAGCGTGACGGTCGGGTCGGGCTGGGTCGTTCAGATGAACTTTGGTCGTATGTAGGTATGTACGAGGGAGTAGACTCGTTCAGGCTTCGTCCTCGCTCCCAACTACTTACGGAGGCATGCATCGCCTGAAAAGGGACCTGGGAAGATTCGCCTGGTTTCCACACCCAGATCAGTTCCACAGGCGCAGCGCAGTCCATCTTCACTAAAGGAGCTTTAGAACTTGGAAACGTAAGAAAACGTAAGAACTTGGAACGGTCCTCGGGCGTCACGACCAGGGACTGCGGAACGGGGGCGGGGACAGGGAGCCAGTGACCCTCCCTAAAATGGCAAGGACGGTCTGACACCCCCTTAGTAAAAAGCCCACATTGGGAAAGCCCCTCGGGCCTACAACAGGCCTTGGATTGCAGAAAGGTTGGAGGGGGGGGGGGGGGTGCAGGCCAACTGGGCCCTCCTGGGATTACCAGCCCCCTGGGATTACCAGGGCCCCTGGGGTTACTGGAAGCCAGCCTGAGATTACAGAAGACACCCTGGTATTTCAGGAGCTCCTTTGGGGCTACAGGAGAACCCCTCGGAGTACGGCCGGGGCCTAGTCCCACCGTTTGGAACTCCAAGAGGCCCCACTGGGACATGGGGCCATGTAGTTTCTGCCGGACGCCTTCCACACCATTGGTAAAGATCACTTCTACGCGGGCTTGACTACAATTTACCAAATATTGTGTACCGGTACTTCAGCATGTCTATGTCTCGCAGGCCTGACCGCTGCGGGGAGCAGTGACCAGGTCCAACAGACGCCTGGTCTGGTCCCCTCTCTATTCCGGCGGGACGACCCTCAGGGGGCCCCCCTGGTAGAGAAGGCCCCCAAGATTGGTCCCCATTGCGTGCCGACGTTCCGCCACCCCTGATTCATGTACGAATTTTGACAGTTCCACTACCACCTGGGTAAAGCCACTGGTGACACACGTGAACACGCATCTGAACGTCCGTTCACAGTTGAGGAACTTTGTGCTTACCAGCCTTTGTCTTCATGAACCTTTTCCAGCAAGAGCTTTCAGCTTACGAATATCCAGCACTGCGGACATTGCGATCATTGTGCGACACGAACCTTTCATTGCAAAGTGTATGTAATCTGAACGCTCGCTTTCGAACTTTCGGTTCCAAACTGCTCTAAATACATCATAGCGCATACGGAATTATGTCTGGAACCGAGAGTCGCGTGACAATAATTGCCCACGGGCAGGGACGTCGCCACCGGTGTGGGGAGGGGGGCGGAAATCTCCCCCTGCCGTGAGACTGGGGGGCGCCGCCCCTGAAATTTGAGGAGGCCTCTATCCGGAAATGCACAGCAAAAAAGGTGAGCAAGGAGGCCGACGGGACGGAAGATCATGCTGTCAAGGAGGCCCCAAGACTGACGAGGCCCCCAGGAAATATAATCAGGTCTCTATAAGAGACGTAGAACAGAGATTGGGAGGAGGCCCCATGACGAAACGGGGCCCCCATGGAAAAGGAACCCCCAGGATGAAAAGGGGGCCCCAAGACGCAGAATAGAGATGGGGAGGAGGCCCCCAGGACGAAAAAGGATGCACCCAAGGACGAAAGGGAGGCCCCCAAGACGTATAACAGATTGGGATGGGTCCCCAGGACGAAAAGGCCCCTAAGACGTAGACCAGAGATTGGGAGGTGGCCCCCAGGACGAAAAGGAGGCCCCAGGACGAAAAGGATGTCCTCAGGATGGAAAGGATGCCACCGAGACGGGCAAGAAGCCACCCAGGTCAGACGAAAAGGCTTCCGATGGGTGGCAGGATATTCTTAATTTGGAAAACGAGGCCCCCAAGACGGAAGAGGATGCCCCTGCAACATAAAATTAAGACATGATAGGGGAGATTTCTCCGAACGCAAGAGGGGCCCCAAGACGGGTAAAAAGGACTCCGCAGGAATGAGAGAAGACCACCGAGACCAGCCAGATGAGGACCATATTTTGGAATTGAGGAAATGAGACGAGACCGGCTTAAGACGCGACAGGAGGCCTATAATTTGCAAGAAGAAGCCCCTAAGAAATAGTAGGAGTCGTGTCGGGGTACTTTCAAATCACGATATGGGCCCCAAAATATCCGGCCGGGGCCCCCGCAAATTTCGCTGAGCCTGGGGGTACCAAAAATTCAGGCCCGGATCACGAAAATCATGCCAGGGGCACGACAGGTCGTACCGTGCCCCAACAGTCTGATTGGGACCAAAACAAATGAAGCCGGAGCAACGAAAAACAATCCGGTCATGGATAATCACTGGGGGCCCAACAATGACGCTAACAGTGTCACAGTCGATAACAGTGTCACAGTCGACAACAGTGTCACAGTCGATAACAGTGCCACAGTCGATAACAGTGTCACAGTCGATAACAGTGCCACAGTCGATAACAGTGTCACAGTCGATAACAGTGTCACAGTCGATAACAGTGTCACAGTCGATAACAGTGTCACAGTCGACAACAGTGTCACAGTCGATAACAGTGTCACAGTCGACAACAGTGTCACAGTCGATAACAGTGTCACAGTCGATAACAGTGTCACAGTCGATAACAGTGTCACAGTCGATAACAGTGTCACAGTCGATAACAGTGTCACAGTCGATAACAGTGTCACAGTCGATAACAGTGTCACAGTCGACAACAGTGTCACAGTCGATAACAGTGTCACAGTCGACAACAGTGTCACAGTCGATAACAGTGTCACAGTCGATAACAGTGTCACAGTCGATAACAGTGTCACAGTCGATAATCACAGTCGATAACAGTCGATAACAGTGTCACAGTCGATAACAGTGTCACAGTCGATAACAGTGTCACAGTCGATAACAGTGTCACAGTCGATAACAGTGTCACAGTCGATAACAGTGTCACAGTCGATAACAGTGTCACAGTCGATAACAGTGTCACAGTCGACAACAGTGCCACAGTCGATAACAGTGTCACAGTCGATAACAGTGTCACAGTCGATAACAGTGTCACAGTCGATAACAGTGTCACAGTCGATAACAGTGTCACAGTCGATAACAGTGTCACAGTCGATAACAGTGTCCAGTCGACAACAGTGTCGCAGTCGATAACAGTGCCACAGTCGATAACAGTGTCACAGTCGACAACAGTGTCACAGTCGATAACAGTGTCACAGTCGATAACAGTGTCACAGTCGATAACAGTGTCACAGTCGATAACAGTGTCACAGTCGATAACAGTGTAACAGTGTCACAGTCGATAACAGTGTCACAGTCGATAACAGTGTCACAGTCGATAACAGTGTCACAGTCGATAACAGTGTCACAGTGTCGACAACAGTGTCACAGTCGACAACAGTGTCACAGTCGATACGACAGTCGAAAACAGTGTCACAGTCGATAACAGTGTCACAGTCGATAACAGTGTCACAGTCGATAACAGTGTCACAGTCGATAACAGTGTCACAGTCGATAACAGTGTCACAGTCGATAACAGTGTCACAGTCGACAACAGTGTCACAGTCGATAACAGTGTCACAGTCGATAACAGTGTCACAGTCGATAACAGTGTCACAGTCGATAACAGTGTCACAGTCGATAACAGTGTCACAGTCGATAACAGTGTCACAGTCGATAACAGTGTCACAGTCGATAACAGTGTCACAGTCGATAACCACAGTGTCACAGTCGATAACAGTGTCACAGTCGATAACAGTGTCACAGTCGATAACAGTGTCACAGTCGATAACAGTGTCACAGTCGATAACAGTGTCACAGTCGACAACAGTGTCACAGTCGATAACAGTGTCACAGTCGATAACAGTGTCACAGTCGATAACAGTGTCACAGTCGACAACAGTGTCACAGTCGATAACAGTGTCACAGTCGATAACAGTGTCACA